>JAULAV010002150.1:0-50000 GCA_030789695.1 Scilla litardierei | reverse complement strand
TGTTGAATAACTTGATTGGCATCTATGTAGGGGGAGTAAGTTTTCATAAGCACAATTATTTATCTTTTTGTTTTTGTTTGTTTGTCATCATAAAAAAGGGGAGAATGTTGAGTGTTGGACTTCTCCCTACTTGGTGGTAATGATGAGCAAACATAAATACTTGTGACTAATCCCTTATTTTGCAGTTAATCTATTGCCTAAGAATTATATGAAGATTTACTTGTAATGGATGACACTCAAAGTTGATTGAAGGCAAATGACATGGATTGGATGATCGTAGTGATGATGGAAGCTCCATGAAGACTTCAAACTTATACGATGGAGAGAAGAGAGAATTCGTCAATGTAATTTTCTTTTATCTCTTCTAGTATGTAGCTTAGAAGTAGAACTTTGATGGAGCACTCACACACATCATCATTTCAGTCTTAGGACATCATTAGATCATTCGACCTTAGACTTCAATTCATTTCTTTATAATTGTACTTGGATTGTTTATACCAGTCGACTGCTGAACATTTTACAGTCGTCTGTCTCAAAAATAGTCGACTGTGTATTGTTCTACAGTCGCCTGTTATGCACAAACTTTTACAATCCAGTTTTGGGCCTCTCTGTTTATTTCGCAAAGGCAACTGATGAACGATTCACAGGCGCCTGTCTAAGTGACAGTCGACTGTGTTTTGTAAATCAGTCGCGTGTCTATCTTCTGCCCAAAATTTGTTGATCTGACTTTTACGGCCAGTCGACTAATGTTGAATATACAGTCGACTGTCCCTTGGATCAGTCGACTGTCTATGCTGCAACAGTCGTCTGTCTGTGAGCCAATTCATTGACTCAGCTCTCTGGAAATTCTCAGGGTATTTGACAGTCGCCTGTATAAGGATTTACAGTCGCCTGTTCTGATTAACAGTCGACTGTTTTATTCTCATCAGTCGTCTGTCCTGTTACATTACAGGATTTCCAGATTTCATTCAACTTACCCATCTTTCGGCTAGTCGCCTGTAGAAGGATTTACAGTCACAGGTTGGTTCAACAGTCGACTGTCTTTACTTCATCAGTCGACTGTCCACGTGGTAAGTTGCCGTTATGAATTCTCACCTACCCTTGCTGACTGTGCAACAGTCGACTGTGGTTTCCTCAACAATCGACTGTCGCGAGCACAGATTCTATTCGTTGAGAATTTTCTCACGAATTCCTAAAGGGTTTTTGCCTAAACTCTTTTTTGGGTTTGAAAAACCTATAAATGGGGCTTCTACTGTTCCATAGAGAGGTTACCAATTCTTCCAAGTTTTCTCTCAAGCTTTCATACTAAAGTTTAAAGCTCTAAAATCCAAAGCCCTAAGAATTGCAA
Organism: Scilla litardierei; assembly: GCA_030789695.1. Classification (NCBI taxonomy): domain Eukaryota; kingdom Viridiplantae; phylum Streptophyta; class Magnoliopsida; order Asparagales; family Asparagaceae; genus Scilla; species Scilla litardierei. The sequence continues at coordinate 48,652 of JAULAV010002150.1, read as the reverse complement.
TCTTTGATCTCTTGCTCTCCAACCTAGAACCAAAGAGTTATCTTCTAGGAATTTGGTGCAGTCAAGAGAAAGGGCTTTCTCCTCTCTTCCAAGAGAGTCTTGAACACACAATACACCACTCCTTCTGTAGGAGGATATATGCCCATAAGGCAATTTATCCAAAGTGTACGTCTTGTTCATACTGAATATGGTACATATTATCCTAAGTATAAAATCGTTCGTATTACTATACTTAGATAATATCCATAGACTTATATTTAGGTCCTTACGTATCTAGATAAGATCTCGATTATGAGTAAGTAAGCGACCGAATATAAAAGTAAGTCTTAAACGGTTCGTGGTCATAGATGTGTCGAGAACTGGATATCGACACATCGGATAGACCAATGTGGCTTAGTCTTACCTTAGGGTAATGATGATCTCATAGTCATTCGACTTGGTGAAGTCGGAGACGAGACACAGGTGCTCATTGGAGAATGAGTTCAATGAATGACCAAATTAGAGTTATTAAATTGTTGACTTTAACTAAACTGTCTTTAATAACTCTAGGGTGATGACAGGTAAGCTGGTCCTTAAGACCTGAAGTCATTTGTACAAACCTGTGAGTGAACGGCGTAGCCTAGACCTATGATCTAGCTTCGAGGCTAGGCCTGCTGAAAGATCTTAGGTTGAGTTGCACCTGAAGCTCTCGAGGTGAGTAGATGACTAAGATGGGATTCGTCACTTCCGTTAAAGGGAAGTTAGTGTTACAGGCTCAGTACGATCTTTGTGTTAATCCTCGACCGGGATACGTTGTAAGAAGTACAACGTGTATACAACAAAGACCGTCGTATACTGACCAATGTTATCTAATCGGGTTGACAGTAAACCATACCCTAGGTCAACAGGAACACAGTCTTGACGAAGGGACTATAGCTAACGAAGTTCATCATTGACACATCCAATGTAAACCCAATGATGCTTTTGTCAAAGGGTCGATCACGTTATGATGATTCTGAAACAGGGACGACAGCTACTGCTCGTAGTGACCGTCGTCTATGGGTTCCGAGCCCCAACCTGTAGTAAGGTCAGGCTGTAGGGTCTCACACCGAGTAGCGTTCGTGTCTTAGTAATAGGAAAATAGAATAGAGAGAGATATCATTTGATGATATTTAATATTCACAAAGTTTGTTGTGAAAGTTAGTCGCAATTGCAATAGGGACAAACGTTGCATTTGATGTAAACTATGATTAAACGTGTTGTAAATTTGTTACGACAAATTTAGTAGGAACAAATATATTGAAAAGGGTTACCTGGATGACGGGATCGTCCCGGTCTAAACACAGGTTCAAACCGCGTCCAAATCAGAGCTCAACGGAGCCCGGAAACGCTAAAACAGTCCAAGGCGAAGTGTGTTAGACCCACTGGGCTAACAAGCCCATAGACAAAGGCAAACGGGCGCAGCCCGCTGCAGCAGCAGGCGTGGCCCGCTGAACCCCCGCTGCACAGCGGGCCAGCGCCCGTTGTTGCAGCAGGCACGGCCCGCTGCATGCAGCGGGCCAGTGCCCGCTGCTTGCCCGGTTGCGCCCGCTTGCAGCGGGCCAGCGCCCGCTGCCCAGCGGGCGTGCGGCCCGCACTGTCTCATTGGGCAGGCGCGCCCGCTAAGCTTAGCAGGCGCGCCCGCAACTTAAGTTATTTCGGGTTTTTTGAAACCCCAAATGACGGCTATGAAAATCGATTATTTGCCCAACTTTGGGCAATTGTTTGAGGGGTCAAACGAAGTCGAAATTCGTCGCCGTCGGTTCCTACGCGTTCACCATTCGAAGCCCTTCGAATTGATAGCTTGTTTGGTGTCTAAAGTTTAATGAGCAAAGAGAATTAATTAGTTAAATTTTGCTTTTATGAAAAGCTCACTTAAACTAGAAATTAAGCCAAATTGGCTTAATTGATTTTTTTCTCCATATTAGCAATAGTCCCACATTGCTCGCAACGAAAGAGTGAGTGCCGACTCCCTATATAAATAGGGGTGCACTCTCTTCGTTGAAAAACACACCAAGTCATCGATCGAGTAGCTCCAGACTTTTAGAGCAAGCTCGATTGGTGACTAAACTATTCTCTCTCTCTCTCTTCCTATTCTCTAGAGTAGTCCTAGCAAGACTACGAAGGGGGTTTGGATTTTGATCCGGACGTCTAAGACGCGGGTTCTTCTCAAGTGAAACTTTCTATCGCGTGTGATCGGCTCGGAAGCGAAAGTCGGCTCGGGCGGATCGGTTCGAGGGTGCGAGGCGGCTCAGGCGGATAAAGTCAAAGCGGCTCGGCTATGAGGAGCTTCAGAAGACGGTGCGGTACATCTTGCCTGCTCCAGGGCCAAGATTCCGGGTATGTGGTTAAGTAATTTTAGTCTAGATTTAATTAGTCGCTTTAGAGTAGATCCCTCTTGGGGTGGTCAGATCCACCCCAAGTTGGCATAGATCGGGCTAGGTTCTGGCTCCCTCCGAGCCTAGCTAAATAGTTTAGCTAGTCTAGAAAATTTTTATTTTCGATTTCCGCTGCGCTTTTGTTCCTCTGTGGTCCGTCCGACTTAGGACGGACACAGATCCGAGCTCTGAGGGTCTGCCAAAACACCAACAGTGGTATCAGAGCCACGGTTATGCTATAGGTCTATTATAACGACCTTTTAAATCTTTAAAATTGCTTGTTTTACACATACGAACTATTTTAGCTTTATGTTAAAATAAGTTTAAAAATTGTTTTGTGTTTTTTTTAAAAGTTGCTTTTTTGCAACACAAAATTTTTTTGAGACGATTTAACTTTATGCGATAATTTTAAATGGATCTCGAACGTTTTAAATGCTTTATAATATTTTTATGAGATATAATAATTTCTCCGAGCATTTAATAATTCTAAAGTTTGTGTAACTTCAAAGAAAATTTTATTTTTTGAAATTTAAATTTCCTTAAGTTACATAAATATTAGAAATTTTAAAACTTTGTTTGAAAGCTTTTAAAAACGATTTCTAATGATTTTAAAAAGTGTTTTAAAATTGCTCTAATGGATATGTACATTGAAAGAAATATTTTATTTTCATAAGATGAAGAGATAAATTTAGTTTCTTTTAAATTACATATATGTTTCTAAATTATTGTTTAAAATTTTAAAGCCTAGATTTTAGAATTATTTGATAATTTTATACCTAGTTTTATGCGATAAAATGTTTTGAAGCTTTAAAATTTTATCTTCAAAGTTAATTGTTAAATTTTAGATTTGCGTGTTTTTATTATGTAGATAATTTTAAACTTGCAAATACTCGTTATATGTCACTAGTTGAAACTTTTATTTATGCGGATAAATTAGTTGTTTCATTTTTAATGGACATATTGAATGATGTATTCATGAACCTTATTAGGTTAGCCATTAAATGTTTAAAATTTTATGAGATGAAATTTTAATAAACTAGTGACATGTTATGTTTGATAAAACAAAACAACATCAAAACCTAATACCAGATTAGGGTAGTCCCTTTGATTGTAAATCATTTCATTAAATCGTTTAATTGATGATTTTCATAAAAGACAAATGTTGAATTGTTTTATAAAATCCTAATTAGATTGGGGTAGCACGTTGAACGAATAGACCTTTTAGTTGATAAAGACTTAATAAAAATTGTTCAACCAATCCATAAAATTTCGAATTTTAGGATCCACTAGTTGATACAGATTAACTAGTTTTCTTAATTAAAAGCCATTTAGTTGTTTGGACAAACATAGAATTGATGAAAAATCCTTTAATGGATTATGATGTCGGTCAATGTGCTTGGCTAAGTTTGCTGGACCAACCTAGCTAGACTGGGTAACAAGTGGTCCTGGCTTAGTCAATTCCCTGGCCGCGTTCGCTGGACCGCAAGGAGTCGATTCATGACTGTGAAAGTCCATCGACTATACCTAAGTCAAATACGATAATAATCTTGTTCAAGATAAATCGTAGCCCTCCTTGTTTTAGGAGTTGGCAACTGTAAGAAACATGTTACGATTGTTGAGCTACACTCAAGCCATGACATGTCAATCTTATAGAAACCGATTTCTTGATTGACATCTTGACCTGGCAGAAACCGTTGTCTCATCCTCCGAGCATCGGCATAAGTCTAACCAAGAATGTAGTCTAAGTCCTGACCCAAACCAATGTGTCGTGCATACACCGAGCAGCGGGGCAAGTCAGGCTAGACACGAAAACAAGGGTCCAACTAGGCTAGCCATTGTGATCCGGTTGAGCACACTCATGAGCACAAATGACTAGGGGTAAAAATCGATATGGAATCATAATAGATATGATTGACGACGAGTTCGTCTACCGACTGCAGAGTCGGACAACTTGTTGAGACACACTCAAGGTTGTCAGACTCAGGGTAGTCGGATCCCTCTCTCACAAATGTTATTTTATAACAAATTTTTTATTATTATGGCTTTAATAAATTTAGTGGGAGAATATAGTTTTATTAAAACCATTAAAACTATACTACGAACATATACTGACTAAAGTATCTATAAAAATGCAGAATGGATTCGGGTCTTAAATATATGGTTGAGAGAACGTGCTCGATGGAACGAACTACAAAGACTGGCTTATGAACATTAAGTTGGTCCTTTCTCTAGCCGGGATAGGATACGTACTGTTCGAGGACGCTCCAGATAAGCCCAATGAAGATTCGACCTTCGAAGAAAAGGAAGCCTATAAGCTGTACCAGAGGGATGCAGAGAAGGCCAGGTGCCTTACTCTGGCTTCGATGAGTAACGAGCTGTAGAGGAAGCATGAACATATGGATGTTCAAAGTATGCTTCTCAATGCACAAAAGTTATACGACAAGCAATCTCGAGCTGCCAAGTTCGAAGCCACCAGCAACCTCTGGGGCACAAAGATGGAGGTAGGGCCCGTACAGGATCATGTTATCAAGATGATCGGGTACCTAGAGGACGCCGCCTAGTTAGGATTTGTCCTGGACAATGAGATGTCCGTGGACATTATCCAGAAGCCTTTGACTCCTGAGTTCAAGCCTTTCATCACTGGTTTTATAATGAACAGTCTTGAAACAGATCTTCCTGGTCTCCTCAATATGCTTAGGTAGTTTGAGGAGATTGAGAAGAAGCCGACTGCACTGGTTGTTGGCTCTGATTCTTTCGACCAGCCGAAAGGCAAGGGTAAGAAGAGTCAGGTCCCGCAACCTGCGAAGGCGAAGAAAGGGAAGAAAAAGACTAAAGGGGCTCCGTCAAAATCTAAGTGCTTCAATTGCCACAAGATTGGCCACTGGAAGAGGAACTGTAAGATCTATCTTGCAGAGAAGCAGAAGGGGCATACTGATGCCTCTACCTCAGGTACAAATTAAAATCAATAAAACGTAATTATTTCCAATCATATAGTATGAGATACTAAAGACATCTGTGTAATGTATACAGGTGGCTGAAATGAAGCGAAGATTGGGAGAAGTGCGGAGGACGGCCGGTAATTTGAGCAATCGTTGCTGCTAGGGCCGTTCAACGACTTCGAGAGACATGATCAAGAAGGAGATGATACTAAATTTGATTTAAATAAATGTATCATTTCTTAAAGGTTGAAAACAATGATTGAGTGTTCCACACTCAAAGTTTATTGGATAAACAAATTACAGTTCATCTTAATGAATTCGTTGTTTTATGAATGTCTCGGGAATTGTGTTTTCTGTTGAGTTGAAATTTGACTGGCTTAAATTTTCTGTGATTGTGGCTTTCTGAGATGGTTGCGAAAATTCTCGAATGATGATGCGAAGCTTCGGAAAATGTTGTTTTTGGAGCTGACTTAATGTTATAGTCAATCTGTAGTTAAGTATAGGTTCCAGGGGCGTATAAATTGTGTGCGATCACAATAATACGCACTTTAAGATTAATTCTTGATAAGCTGCATTTAGTTATTAAAGAGTTAATATTAAATGTGGTTAAGGGAAAAGTACAGTGTAGGAATTTTGATTGAGTGAGTCAATGTCAAGATTCCTTAAACCGATCTTGACTTGACTCATTCATCAAACCGAACCTGACACTAGTACATTCCATCTAAAGCACTTATCAAATGGTTATATCTTCGTATATATAAGCTAAATTTTATTTAGATATAATATTGAAGTATTTAACCAGGTAATTCTTAAAGTCAGTGGGAGCTAGCTCGTATACTTAGTTACGGCCTTTCGGACTAAGTAAAAAGGATTTCAACCTCAAATAAATCATCTATAAAAACATTGAATCAAAATTGTTTTGATTTAATCGTATATATAGAGACTTAGGGTGTCATGTATGTACTTGACATATTGACACAAGAAAAATGGAATGAGCTGAGACTGGCTTATAGATTATAATGTTAGACCCTACATCTAGATTGTATAAGCTAATTGTTAACTATACAAAGATAATCAAAATTGATCCAGATCATTTTTCCAAAGGATCAACCCTGTGTGATCAAGAGATGTATTATTTAATCAATTAAAATTCGTTGTAGATACTCGTTAGTAGAACCATTCTTAGGTTTGTCATATAAATGTCAGTGTGACTGATATGCTATAGCGGTATGAGATACCGAGATAAATAGCCTAAGTGCAAGTGGGAGATATAGGAGGATATATGCCAATAAGGCAATTTATCCTAAGTGTACGTCTTATTCATACTGAATATGGTACATATTATCCTAAGTATAAAATCGTTCGTATTAATATACTTAGATAATATCCATAGACTTATATTTAGATCCTTACGTATCTAGATAAGATCTCGATTATGAGTAAGTAAGCGACCGAATATAAACGTAAGTCTTAAACGGTTCGTGGTCATAGATGTGTCGAGAACTGGATATCGACACATCGGATAGACCACTGTGTCTAGTCTTACCTTAGGATAATGATGATTTCATAGTCATTCGACTTGGTGAAGTTGGAGATGAGACACAGGTGCTTATTGGAGAATGAGTTCACTGAACGACCAAATTAGAGTTATTAAATGGTTGACTTTAACTAAACTGTCTTTAATAACTCTAGGGTGATGATAGGTAAGCTGGTCCTTAAGACCTGAAGTCATTTGTACAAACCTGTGAGTGAAAGGTGTAGCCTAGACCTATGATCTAGCTTCGAGGCTAGGCCTGCTGAAAGATCTTAGGTTGAGTTGCACCTGAAGCTCTCGAGGTGAGTAGATGACTAAGATGGGATTCGTCACTTCCGTTAAAGGGAAGTTAGTGTTACAGGCTCAGTATGATCTTTGTGTTAATCCTCGGCCGGGGTACGTTGTAAGAAGTACAACGTGTATACAATAAAGACCGTCGTATACTGACCAATGTTGTCTAATAGGGTTGACAGTAAACCATACCCTAGGCCAACAGGAACACAGTCTTGACAAAGGGACTATAGCTAACGAAGTTCATCACTGACACAGCCAATGTAAACCCAATGATACTTTTGTCAAAGGGTCGATCACGTTATGATGATCCTGAAACAGGGACGATAGCTACTGCTCGTAGTGACCGTCATCTAGGGGTTCCGAGCCCCAACCTGTAGTAAGGTCAGGATGTAGGGTCTCACACCGAGTAGCGTTCGTGTCGTACTAATAGGAAAATAGAATAGAGAGAGATATCATTTGATGATATTTAATATTCACAAAGTTTGTTGTGAAAGTTAGTCGCAATAGCAATAGTGACAAACATTGCATTTGATGCAAACTATGATTAAACGTGTTGTAAATTGGTTACAACAAATTTATTAGGAACAAATATATTGGAAAGGGTTACCTGGATGACGGGATCATCCCGGTCTAAACACAGGTTCAAACCGCGTCTAAATCGGAGCTCAAACGAGCACGGAAACGCGAAAACAGTCCAAGGCGAAGTGGGTTAGACCCACTGGGCTAACAAGCTCATAGACAAAGGGACAGTGACAGTGTATTTGAGGTCTCAGATTATTTTTATATCTCGAAGTGAGATAGCTTTCGGCAGGGAAAGTTTGGTTTTGATGTTGTTGTTGACTTGATGATAAAGAGAACTAGGGCTTTAGGGATCATCGATAAGACCATCGGAGATCGATGTTGGAATAGGATCCTTACGTTGCATTAGGTTTAGGGGGTTAATCTCTCAATTCATACCACTCTCGTGGGTTAGAATTTCGAGGTATTTCGGTGGCTCTCATTGACGCAGTGGCGGTAGCCGTCAATGTAGCGATATAGTTCGTCGGTTGATCCCCTCAAGGCACAAGTCGGGCATGGTCACGAGCCTTGGTTGGATCCACCGATTTCCCTAATTAAATCCCAAGGATACTCCTTAAGCTCATCAATTCCACCGACCGTGGACATGATCTCAGTACGAGTTAGCCTAATGATTCGGATGGATCGACCGAAATACACCCATTTATTCCCAATTCAACCTAGAGATCCAGATCTACATCTCCCCCCTAAAGTCTTCGGGCTAACCCATCAACCCTAGAGGAGACTACTCACACATAGTGATTTTGACGAGAAAAAATACGATTTTTAACGAGGAAAACATTATAGCAAATGAATCAATTGAGAATCGAATAACTTACGCATCGAAGACGAAGAAGAACAATAGCAAATAATAATCCGAAGAAATCTCAAAGATTCCAGAACTCAAAAGCAATCGATCTTCCAAAAAGAATTCAATAATCCTTAAGAAATTAAGTTTAGGTCTACAAAATTTTTTTTAAATCTCCTCTCCTCTCCCAACATGATTCAAAAAATTCCAAAAAGAAATATCTCCAACTCTCTCGTCCCGATCCGCACTTCACTCCGATGCATGCATCAGACGGCCACGAAAATTTCCAAAAATGGCCCTCATTGTCGCCGACCAATTCAGTGACTCGGTCGTATTGGACACAACGATCTAGGATCTCTTGGTTTGATGATGACAAATGTGTCATGATATCTAATGTGTGTGCTAGTGTGTTTCAGGATTGGCGAATCAATATATCTCTCTTTATATGGAGGAATTACTAAGTATAAAGCATTTGGGAGAGAGAGAGATTGATGTGCTCAAAGCAAGTGGACTTGGTCCAAAGAGGAAAAGGGATGGAGCCCAATTTGAATTACAAATGGATTTGATCCAATCATTTAGCTAGACTTGCAACAAAATTCCTATTCAAACATCTAATCAAATCCTCCCAAAATCTCAACTACTTGTTTCAAACCTTAGACCTAGTCAGAAGCCTATACCCTATATAAGTTCACGTTCCAAGGGAAATAGAGGTCACGACAATACAAAAATTAAAAGTGGGGCAATAATAAAAAAAACTGAGAGGGGCTACTAAAGGAAGAGGCTACACAAAAAAATAGTGCGGCTGATAATCAATTGAACAAACCCTGTTGGCCATCAAAAAGCTCAAAGAATCAGCCGGCACATATTTCTCCAAAGCATGAACCAACATCATCCTCATCACCAAGCGAAGGGTCACCATCAAGCTCCTCTCGTTGTCGCGACAACTTGCAGCCCGCACCAATGATCTATCGACCGAGCCACCCAAGGATCCATCTGCTTCAATGACCCGCTGCTGCCAAAGGCCATCACCACGAAGTCGCCGTACCACCCATCGCTCCACGAAGAAGCCACTTCCGTTGAGGTTGAACGTCGAAGTCATCGACGAAGCGGTCAAAGTTGATGTCGCTATCGCATCTGATAACCGCCGTCGTCGTTGCACGTTTGAGGTGAAGCTGCCACCGTCTCCATTGAACGAGGAGGAGAAGTCGAACCTGAAGAAGCCACCATCGCTCATCGCTTTCGTCCTGTGAAGAAGTGGCCGTCGTTCATCGGAGAGCAAGTCACCGCTGTCGCCACCTCTGAAGGAAGCCATCGTCGACCGTGGGTCATCGGAGAAGTCGAAGGGGCTCGGAGTGACCGCCTGATGTTGCTGCTCGGGGTACTCGCCGTTGTTTGAACACCGAAGAGAAGCTCGTCGCCTGTCGTTGCCGAGGAGGTGCCACCGGTCGAAGCTGTCGCTGCTGCTGCTCACGTAGAGATCGCCACTGCACGGAAGTCGCGCCACCGGAGAGCCATCGCCACCATCACCCTCAGAGATGTCCTCGCCGTGTCGAAGTCGGAGATCGCTGCATGAAAACGCCGATGCCATGGATACGTGAATTTGAAACAACGGCGGGGATGAACTCAAAGAAACAAAATCAACGGCGGAGATCAACCGTGGCTGCCGCATGATCTCGTGAGCGAACACAAACTTTGCATTGATGTGGCGGCTGCATCAACCGCAAAGAAATTAAAGCCGCACGAATATTACAGGGTGACGTGGCATGGGATTTTAAGTGAACTGCTATGCGCACCGACCGCTTATATTTAATGATTGAACTGTAATTGCTTTACGCACAGACCAGTGCATAACTTGACATCTAGGAGTCGGATTGAGACACCGCTTGCGTCAGATTGGAGCTGACAACGTGTTGATTGACAGAGACGCCTACATGGACACGAACTGAGCATTTCTAAACCCTTAAACTCTTTTATTCGTGTCTTAGTGTAACGTTCTCTGTAGGGAAAACTTTACCTATCTTTGGGGACTATTTTGGGACTTGTCTAGTTGGGGCTAGACAAGTGGGACCCAGCTAGTTTGGGACTAGTTGGTAGAAAGCGTTACTAGGATTGATAGTGAGAGAAAACACAATGAGTGAGGTACTGAGAGCCTGGCGAGTGTAGAGACGTAGAGGTGCTCTAAGCGTGCTCCCACTTGTGGTTTTGTACCTATTGCACTATTCAATACTAGTATCTACTTTGGGACTGGATAGATCATTGGGGCGACCGAACCAGGGTAAATCTGCTGTGTACTCTGTGTCTGCATTTTATTTACTCTGCTGTTGCTATAACTGCATGAGTTTGTTCATGGGTTGCACGAATTATTTTATAAGCCTATTCACCCCCTAGGCTAGGATCGAGATCCAACAAGTGGTATCAGAGCATGTTTTAGGATCTAGCCTAGGATTGACCATGGATCACATTGATAGTGCTTTTACAGAGGGTCAGTCTGTTTCACGTCCCCCTAGGTTTAATGGAGGTGATTATGCTTATTGGAAAAATCGAATGAAAATTTACCTTATTTCTGTTGATTATAAAGCTTGGCAAATAATTGAAAAAGGATATAAACTGCCTGTCATTAAAGTAGACAGTGTTGAGATTGAAAAACCAAATGACAAATGGGATGATAATGATTGGAAATCTTATTCTTTAAATGCTAAAGCTATGAATGCTCTCATTTGTGTACTTGATAAATATGAATATTATAGAATCTCATATTGTTTAACTGCACAGGAAATATGGCATACTTTGGAGGTGACGCACGAGGGAACGTCACAGGTGAAGGAGTCTAGACTTGCACTTCTGAGCACAGAGTACGAGGGATTTTGCATTCTACCATCAGAGACCATATCAGAGATGTTTGCGAGATTCACCAACATCGTCTACAAGTCTAGCTTGCTCGATAAGAAATATTCTAGCCTTGAGTAGGTGAGAAAGATATTAAGAGCACTGCCAAGCTCTTTCAGGCCTAAAGTCACTGCCATCCAAGAAGCGAAAGATCTGTCTCAGATGAGGGTGGAGGACTAGATATGTAATCTAATGTCCCACGAGCTTGAATTGCAAAACGTGGATGAAAGGGAGAAACCTGAGGAGAAGGAGAAAGCTACAAAGCCACTTGCTCTAAAAGCTGACGAAAGTGAAGATGATGATGATGACATAGCGAATTTCAGAAAGTATGTCCAGACCAAGCAAGGAAGAACAGAAATGGCACCCAAGTTTAATCACTCTAACTTTTTTCAGTCTTCTAAGCAAACTTATGATTAGAATGCTACTAATAGAATGACTTGTTTTAAATGCAAGAAAAGAGGACATCGAATGAGGAATTGCCCACATGAGACAGCTCAGGTCACTAAAGAAAGAGGAATATCCAAGGTGCTAACTTGGGATATGGACAGTGAAGATGAGAAGGAGGAGGATGATCATGTTGCCATCTCATGCATGTCATTGATGGGAATACACGATGAGGTAATTTCTAGTAGTAAAGCTGAACTCCTTACTCTTTGTAAAGAAATGCAAGATAAAATAGTAGAGCTTGAGTCAACTATAGATGATTATCAAAATGAGAACTTTGAAATGCAACAATCTGAATATGATATGTCTAAGGAGATTGAAAAATTGAAAATTGAAATTGTTGCTCGTGACTCTACTATTGATATATTGAAAAAGGAAAAAATCAAGATTTAATGATGAAGCACCTTGTCTCTCTTGCCCTTCCTTATTGAATAATATTAGTATGCTTAAACTTCATTTGATTAAGCTCGAAACTGAAAAAGACTATGTGATTAGAGAGCTTAATGATAAATTCTGCATGTTGGATAATGACTTTAAAAGAAAAATGATTGAATTTGAAAAGAAGGAAGAGGAAAAACAAGAGAGCTTTTATAAGTAAATGTACTTTGCTTGTGGATGAAAATAAATTGTTAAAATCTAAAGTTTCTAATCTTGAATTGGCCATTAAGAAATTCTCTATGGGAAAACAATCGTTGGATACCATTTTAGAGAATCAATTGTATGGAAATAATAGAAGAGGGCTTGGATTTGGTTTGAAAAACGTTGAAAAGCCAAAATTCAAGAAAATCCACAATGTACCGTCTATTGCAAAGAACATATATGCAAAGTGCTTTACTTGTGATAGTATAGGCCACACATCATATTATTGTAAATTTAGGAACACAAATATCAAGTTTAAACAAGTGTGGGTTCCTAAAACAATAATGGCTAACACTAGTGGACCTTGTTGGATTCCAAGGTCACACCTAAAACCTTTCATGTAGGTAAGGTGGAGATTTGGCGAGGAGTAATAAATTGGAAGCTTCATTCTTTTAGCTCCTTAGCCAAAAAGCGTCGCGAAGGTATAATTTTTTTCCCTCTTTGCATTCCATTGCATACCTTCATAGATTGTTTTGTGTGCTTGATTTATTTTTGTTTGTGTGCTTGTTTGCATGATTTTTTAATGTTTTTATTTCTGAATTTTTTTTAAAAAAAATGAGCTTAAAAGAATACCCTTTATGATTTATCGTAAGTGGTATTGTATGAATGTTCAAATTTATCCCTTGTAGAAGTTAATTCATTATTGTTGTAGCTACATGAACATGATGTTAGCCTTTTTGTAGCCATGACATGTCACAAAAATTTCAAATTTGATTTCTACACCTACATTTGCACTTTCACGATAATTGACCTTTTAGTGCTTTTGGAGATTCTTTTGACGAATAATGGAAAGTGAATGTAGGAATGATTAATTTCTAAATTTTCTAAGGGATATGAAGTGTTTAGCCATGAATTAAAATTGAGCACAAAAGAATTGAACAAATACTATATTTGCTCCGTATGAAAAATGGATACACTTCATGGCTAAAACACAACCCACGAGTATCCAACTTATGCTAAATGGGTAATCATTACTGTTGGTGTATATAACTTGTCAAGCAATGCCACCCCACATTTAAAAGTCCTTTTAGGCCATGTTTCGGGGTTCGGTAACTTGAACTCATCTTTGATGAGGTGGGAAAAATCAATCCTAGTGATATTCATGAAAATTGGAAAATGTGGATTGATTTGGTTGATTTTCTAAAATTGAATCTCCTCTAGTACTTTATTGTCTATATCACTATACTTACACAAAGGTGGAGAAGTCTTGTTATGAAATTCTATGAGCTTGAATGGTCTATTCTTTGGAAAACTCATGCAAATTGCACGCTACAATTAATAATGGTTCATTGTTGCATGGAATATTTTTGTGACTTCATTAATCCACTTTTGGTGATTACAAAGGGGGAGAAAGAAAAGAAAGATTTGACAGATCTGATGTAATTATTATTTGTTGAAGGGGGAACATGAAAAAATAATGTTGAAGGGGGAGCATGCTTTTATATCTGTTATAATGTTGTGCATTCTATGTTGTAATACTTGAATGTCTCATTCCATGATTCGTATTACATTACACCCTTCAACACACTTCACACACCCATACTTATTGATCAAATCTTTTATGGGTTTGTCATCACCAAAAGGGGGAGATTGTTGGATGCAACGATCTAGGATCTCTTGGTTTGATGATGACAAACGTGTTGTGATATCTAATGTGTGTGCTAGTGTGTTTCAGGATTGGCGAATCAATATATCTCTCTTCATATGGATGAATTACTAAGTATAAATCATTTAAGGGAGAGAGAGAGATTGATGTGCTCAAAGCAAGTGGACTTGGTCCAAAGAGGAAAAGGGATGGAGCCCAATTTGAATTACCAATGGATTTGATCCAATCATTTAGCTAGACTTGCAACAAAATTCCTATTCAAACATCAAATCAAATCCTCCCAAAATCTCAACTATTTGTTTCAAACCCTAGACCTAGTCAAAAACCTATACCCTATATAAGTTCTCGTTCCAAGGGAAATAGAGGTCACGACAATACAAAAATTAAAAGTGGGGCAATAATAAAAAAACTGAGAGGGGCTACAAAAGGAAGAGGCTACACAAAAAAATAGTGCGACTGATAATCAATTGAACAAACCATGTTGGCCATCAAAAAGCTCAAAGAATCAGCCGGCACATATTTCTCCAAATCACGAACCAACATCATCCTCATCACCAAGCGAAGGGTCACCATCAAGCTCCTCGCGTTGTCGCGACAACTTGCAGCCCGCACCAATGATCTACCGACCGAGCCACCCAAGGATCCATCTGCTTCAACGACCCGCTGCTGCCAAAGGCCATCGCCACGAAGTCGCCGTACCACCCATCGCTCCACGAAGAAGCCACTGCCGTTGAGGTTGAACGTTGAATTCATCGACAAAGCGGTCGAAGTTGAAGTCGCTATCGCATCTGATAACCGCTGTCGTCGCTGTACGTTTGAGGTGAAGCTGCCACCGTCTCTGTTGAACGATGAGGAGAATTCGAACCTGAAGAAGCCACCGCCGCTCGTCGCTGTCGTCCTGTCAAGAAGTGGACGTCGTTCATCGGAGAGCAAGTCACCGCCGTCGCCACCTCTGAAGGAAGCCATCGTCGACCGTGGGTCATCGGAGAAGTCGAAGGGGCTCGGAGCGACCGCCTGATGTTGCTGCTCGGAGTCCTCGTCGTGGTTTGAACACCGAAGAGAAGCTCGCCGCCTGCCGTCACTGAGGAGGTGCCACCGGTCGAAGTTGTCGCTGCTGCTGCTGCTCACATAGAGATCGCCACTACATGGAAGTCTCACCACCGAAGAGCCATCACCGACATCACCCTCAGAGTTGTCCTCGTTGTGTCGAAGTCGGAGATCGCTGCATGAAAACGCCGCTGCCGTGGATACGTGAATTTGAAACAATGGCCGGGATAAAATCAAAGAAGCGAAATCAACGACGGAGATCAACTGTGGCTGTCGCGTGATCTCGTGAGCGAATGCAAACTTTGTACTGACGTGGCGGCTGCATCAACCGCAAAGAAATTAAAGCCGCATGAATCTTACATGGTGACGTCGCATGGGATTATAAGTGAACTGATGTTCACACCGACCGCTTATATTTAAGGATTAAATTGCAATTGCTTTACGCACAGACCAGTGCATAACTTAACATCCAGGAGTCGGATTGAGACACCGCTTGCGTCAGATTGGAGCTGACGACGTGCTGATTGACAGAGACGCCTACACAGACACGAACTGAGCATTTCTAAACCCTTAAACTCTTTTATTCGTTTCTTAGTGTAACATTCACTATAGGGAAAACTTTACCTATCTTTGGGGACTATTTTGGGACTTGTCTGGTTGGGGCTAGACAAGTGGGACCCAGCTAGTTTGGGACTAGCTGGTAGAAAGCGTTACTAGGATTGATAGTGAGAGAAAACACAGTGAGTGGGGGTACTGAGAGCCTGGCGAGTGTAGAGACGTAGAGGGTGCTCTGAAAAGCACGCAGTAATAAGCACAATGATATCAAGCATGCAAACAGAAGTGAATGAGATAGCAAACAGATGCTCCAAGTGTTCTAATGATGCGTGAGTCTAGGTGCATTACCCAACAAAGCACATACTAGATACTATTTCATGCATTCAATTTCAATTCATATCAAGCATTAATTTAGATAGGTCAGCAACAGAATATGCCAGCATATGGATGGTAAAACTGAAACTACCCTAAATAGCATGTCATCAAATAATAAGCACCGTGAGTAACTACTGAGGGAAACGAGAAGTATCATCATGCAGAACAACCTCAGCAAAAAGAAAAAGGGTAGAGAAAATAAGAGAATGAGAATAGACATGCATGCATGGCAAAAATGAAAAACATGATGTTGAATGAGAAAAAAGATAAAAAGGTGGAAAAGTAAACTAAAAAGCTGAAAAAGGAAGAAAAATAAAAAAGAAAAATGAAATAAAGCGATAGCACTCATCCTCCAAGCTAACCCCAGTGGTGTCCTCACTGCTGAGAAAACGCTAGTACGCTAGAGATGATGCTAGAAATGGTGGTGGGTGAGGGGTTAGAAAATGAATGAGCAATAAAACTGCGCAAAAGAAATAAAGTGTGATATGATGCAATGCTGAAAAGATGATGCGTATGCAAAAAAATAATGCATGGTGGGTCCTCCCCCAAGCTATGTAAGACCAGGGCCCCAAAAAGACAGATGGGCAGAATATAATGTGAGAGAAGCAAAAAGTAAGTAGGGACAGCATCAAGCAGGGGCACCATCCTCTGGAGGTGGTGATGGGTCCCGCTGCTGTGGAATATGGATGGGAGAGGCTGAAAATAGGACAATAAAAGTAGTGGACTGGACTGTGGCGACCGACTCAGGTGCAGAAGAAGCAGGCCCTACAGAAGCCTGAGAATGTGGGGCACTGAGTGGTGCAACGGTCGTCATAGGGGCTGGCCTGGGTGGAGGGGCGTGAGCTAGGATCACGGGTGGTGGGCCACGTGTCGGAAGCAGGTCAATGATGGAGGCCAGGTCTGCCTCGACTCTCTCATGATGTGTGGTCGTCGAGCAGATGAAGGCGTCGAAATCCCGCCGAAGGCAAGAAGTCGACTCCTCCAACGCCGTCAGACGACCATCAGTGGTACAGGAATCGATGGGAGGACGAGAACTGTGAGATACCACTCTCGTAAAACGGTCCCGTGTAGATGAAACATGGTGGCTAGGCTGAAAAGTCGTAGAGGGTGTACTCGATGGGATCTCAGTAGTGGGGGTGCGAGGTATAGTGTGGCTGAGATCAGGAGAGACTGTTGTAGAAAAAGGGGCAGCAGAGGATAGATCAGTCGTCGACACAGATGTGTGGACAGAAGTCGAGACGCTCTCTGTAAGGACAGCTGCTGCTGGTGACGAAGTGGTGCCAGCGAGTGGAATATGGGACCCTACGGAGATGGGCAATGAAGCAATAAGGTCCGTAAGAGGTGGAAGGGTGGTGGCTTGATCATGCTCAGGGATGTCCAGAGCAGTAGGCTCTGGAGCAGACAAAATATTAGTGACCTCAGGCACGGGTACAGTGGAGACAGTGGTATGGGCCTCTGGGCAGATAGTGGTGACAGTCCCCGAGGCCTCAACGGTGGTAGAGGTGATAGATACACAGTTGGAAGAAGAAGTGCCTCCTGGTGGTGGTGGGTGCATAGGCATAGCTGGAAGGGCGGCCACAATGGCTGCCAGGTCGTGCTCCTCGTACTCGGAGGAGCAGGGAACATGGTTGTCGGTGACTGCCTCGATGGGAGCTCCTGGGGGCTCGAGTACATGGAATGCTGGGAGTGGGTGGACACTATCAATCATCCAGCTCTGCTGGACAGGTGCAATGGTGGTGAGGTGAGGGGTCAGGAAGGACGCTGGGTGTGTGGTGGGTGCCAACAAGGTACGTCCATTGACAGGCTCCATAAGTCCTAATGATATGCATGTGCTTAAGCACGCCTAGAGTCAAGCGTGTGGGGCCATGAGGGGTCACTAGATCATCGGGAAGATCAATACCAGCATCTATGCAAAGATGGTGAAAAATCTGCTGCAGCAGATATCGGTGGAGTAGTGGGTGGTGATGGTCTGCAAAAGGCGATGACACAGCCAGTGGGCTGCGTCAGAGAGTACAAAAGGGCGATGGGAGTCGTCTGGGTGGAAGTGCATAGGTCGGGTCAGTCCCATAAGATGGGAAAGCTCGGGTAGGGATATGGTCTTGATCTCTGGCCAGCAAAAGATGGTGGTGGCAAGGTGGCGCTGTGCGTAGCGAAGGAAAGGATGAACAATGTATGATGCCTTCGTCTGGCTAGGTCGGTAGTGGTCCAGACCTGAAATGCGATGCCAGAAAGCTGAGGCATCGAACATGCCAAGGTTGTAGTCTGGGGAGAAGGCGGCTCGGGGGTCGTGGATGGCTGGGAAATAGAAGTGGGCACGGATCATGGTGTATGTGATCGTGAAGTTGTGATCCATCAGCTAAAAGGTAATGCCATCGCCCGCCTCGGTGCAGGCGATGGAACTCAATGCCTCCAAGGTGAGGTGAGTATAGGTGGAGGCGTGGACGCCTATGAGTCGCTCGAAGCCAATCGTACGATAGAGCCAAAGGACTTCCTACAGGAGTCCAAGGGATTGGAGGGTGGGGATATCTATGAAAGTGTAGGAACGAGACGACACTGCGACAGCCTGACGAAGCGCTCACAGTGTGCATCATCACAAAAAGTGATGCCGAATGTCCACACATGTGACGGAAAAGCAACGGGAACGACAGGAGGTGTGGGAGGGACGATAGGTGCAGTGGTGGGGATAGGTGTAGGAGTGGCGAGTGTGTGTGTGAGACGTGTGGGAGAAGAGTCAGACGCGGACAACGCATCGCTCGCGTGCTCCTCCTCGGAGGTCGGGGTAGAGGCACGGCGAAGGCGTCGCGGGGGTCGAGAAGAGGCGGCGGCAGTGGCCTTCCTATTTCCACGACCTGCAGATGTGTGAGCCCCTCTAGTGCGAGGCATCGTGGCGGTGGCAGGATGATGTGTCGGTATAAAAGTAAAAAGTGTAAAGAGTGTACCGACAAAGCGATCGCAGCAAAAGTATCCCCAAGCTAATCCCGGTAGTGTCCAATGACGTAGGCAAACGTACCTGAAATAGAAACAAATAAACGTCAGGATATGAAAAATAAAATAAGGGATCTGTGCATCTGCTCGACCGAGCACAAGCCTTGCTCAGTCAAGCAGCATAGATGCTGAGATGGTGAATGCTGAGTTGGGGCTGCTCGGCCGAGCAACTGTACTGCTCGGTCGAGAAGATCGGCTTGTTTGGGATTTCCTAACCGAGCATCAAATGTGCTCGATCAGCTGTTTTGATCGAGATTGGGGAAGAGGCGAGCTGCTCGGTCGAGTACCATGGGTGCTCGATCGAGCAGGCGAAGATGCCCTAGGATAGCGGTAGCGGGGAAAATCGATGGGGGGAAATGGGGGAGAGTGGATGTCGGGGGAGAATGTTTTAAGAGGAAGGGGGTTTTGCGGGGGCGGCGCCACTGGTGTGGGTGGCGCCGGCGGTGTCGGTCAGCGATTTGAAAGGGGAAGAGGGAGAAGGAGCAGAGGAAGGAGGAGAGAGAGAGAGGGGTTGAGAGAGAGAGTGTGTGCTGACCGAATAGGCGATGCAGACGGCGGCACGGGCGGAGGATGGGTGAACGCCAGCGGCAGGATAGGTCGAGTAGGGTAGGGGCTTTGCTCGGGCAATTAATTTTGAATTAATGAGGAAGCATATGGAAAAAGTGGAACGAGTTGGTTTTTATTAACTTAACTCGTTCGGAAGTGGGCTCGCAAAAATAGGATAAATCGACTTGGTCGAGAAGCGAAGTTGCTCAGTCGAGTCAGACAAACATAAGAAAAGTATTAGAACACTCCCTCATATGCTCGATCGAGCAGGGTCTACTTAGTCAAACAGATCGCTACTCGGACCGAGCAGAGGCTACTCGGGCCGTGTAGACAGAACGTCGTTTCTTCCTTGTTTTCACGAGCCTGAGCTACTCGACCGAGCACGTGGATGCTCGGTCGAGTCAGTGTCTACTCGGACCGAGCAAAGGCTGCTCGGGCCGTGTAGACAGAATGACGTTCTCCTTCTATTTTTTGTGCCTGCGCTACTCGACCGAGCAGGTGGCTGCTCGATCGAGTCACCTGTGTCCCCTTGTGACTCTTCTCATTTGGTCTGCTCTTCAAATCTGCTGCACTCCTCCAGCTTTCTTCCATTTAAAACATCGATTTGCATACCCCTTTACGTTCCACCTGTAAAAAGGAAGAACCCATCAGATTTTTATGATTTTGTATTTTTAAGAGAAATAAATAGCGTTTTTATTTGGTTTTCTTAAATAGATAAAGTAAAAATAAAAAATTGGAAAAGAGAAACCAAGATATAAAGGATTGGGTTGCCTCCCAATAAGCGCTCGTTTTGAGTCACGAGGTCGACTCCCTTTGTTTCTTCAATGGTTGTTCGGCACGCATAGGATTCGCGCATCGTTCTTGCCAACGATACCGTGCGACCGTATTTTGCATACGTCCACTCAAGGCTTTTCATCGGCAGCGTAACTGATGGCCTCCGGCTTCTCGTGGTGCAAAGCATGATCCAAGGGCTCCTCATCCAATACGCAAAGATAGGAAACAACTGCCTTGTTGTAAACGGGATCGACGTCATCATTAACACTCATTCTTATCGGGTCCTTCATGACCCCTTCAGCGACATGTTCCTCTACTGCATCATCTTCTAGGAGCTCCAGATAGCTAGCTCCTTCTCCTCTGACATGCTCCCTCATGGGTTTCTGCAGCCTGAATTCAGCTTCACTATTGCTGACATTCAACGAGAGAGTCCCTTCACGAATGTCTATCAAGACACCGGCTGTCACCATGAAGGGGCTGCCAAGTATAAGCTGGGAACTCCCTCCCTTAGGCATATTCATAATAACAAAATCTACTGACACACACAACCTAGGAGGTGTCTGCAGAATAATGTCACTGGCAATGCCTACCGGATATGTGATCGAATGGTCCGCTAGCTGTATGGACATGTCTGGTCTGTAGTCTCTCAAATATAGAAAGCGGCATCAAGCTGATGCTCGCTCCTAGGTCGATCAAAGCATGGCTGATGGGCATGCCCCCCATAGAGATGGAATAGTGAAGCTTCCCGGATCCGGTAGCTTCCATCGAAGATGATTCTTTATAATGGAGGTAGAGTCCTCCATAAGCTTTATCTCCTCATGCTTTCTCTTACCTGTGATAAGGTCCTTTAGGAACTTCGCATAAATGGGAATCTCCATAATGGCATCCATGAATGGAATGTTAAGCTGGATGCCCTTTCGAAGCTCCGTAAACTTGGAGTACTTTTTCTCCATTTTAGCCAAAGCCAACCTATGTGGGTACGGCAGAGGAGGTCAGCTTCCTTTGTTCCTTGCGACATCATTAGGAGACGGCGTTGTCGTGGGTGTGGTGGAGGGTGAATCCGCTTTCTCATCATTCTTGGTAGGCTCTTCCGTAGCATTTTCACTATCACCGCCAATAACAGCCTCCTTGGTTATGACTTGTTCCTTGTTCACAACTGGAATCATAACGGGGTCGGTTCCCCGTCCTCCACGTGTGGTAACGGAGACCATGGAATTGGCTTGAGCCTTCGGATTCGGCTCCGGTTACGAAGGCAACCTCCATTGGTTCTTGAGTAGCTGGGACATCTGGCCCCTCAGCTCATCGAGTGACGTGTTTATATTTTTGAACTAAGCAGATGTGTCCTGGTTAAATCCGACTTGCCCACTCATGAATGTCTCTAAAGTGCACTCCAAATTGGACCAAGGCTGAGATGGTGCATAGCCCTGCTGAGGTGGGCGATTGAACTGGTAGCCTGGTGGTCGATATGGCTCAGCTGGCCTAAACCCACTCTGTTGTTGATTTGGTGGCTGCCATTGCTGTTATTGAGGAGGGGGTGGCGGTCTCTGAAACTGTGGAAGTTGCAACCCTCCACTTGGGTTCCCGTAAGAAAATCCCGGATGATTTCTAGCGACCGGGTGTTACCACTGATTGCGCCCCTCTCCTTGGACATATTGCACGGACTCAGATAATTCGGCACCATCATAATGTCCCTCATTGGAAACATAACTGTGCTCTCCATATTCCTTCGAAGGATGAAAGCAGAGGTGCTGGTGGTCATTGGGATGCAGTCCAAAATTTTTTCAATCCTAGCCACCTGTTTACACAAAGTCTCGATGTGATAATCAAGGTGGCTGACAGCTTTTACCTCGGGGGTTCTGGTCATAATGGTGCGCTCTTCGCTCCACTGCTGATTATTTACTGCCATATGCTCAAGTAGGTCTATGGCATCCTCCGATGATTTGTCCAGCAAGGCGCCTTGTGCGGCAGCATCAATTATCATCTTTGTGTTAGGCTGTAGCCTATTGTAGAAACTCTGAATCAAGTCCCAGTGTTGGATCCTGTGATGAGGACACTGATGTTGAAGGTCCTTAAACCATTCCCAGGCCTCGTAAAGAGATTCTTGCAGAAGCTGTTTAAAATTTGAGATAGCCCCCCTGATCCGCACCGTATTTGAGGGTGGATAGAATTTGTCCACAAAGGCGAGCGCCAGTTTCTCCCATGTAATAAAGTGATTGGGCAGATGGGCCCGTAGCCAGTATGAAGCTTTGTCCCTCAAGATGAAGGGGAAAAGCCTTAGCTTAATGGCGTCATCACTCACATCTTTAGCCTTAAAAGTATCGCACTTTACCAGAAAAGTGTCGATGTGGTGGTTGGGATTCTCTGAGGATGCCCATAGAAGAGATCCTGCTGCATTAGATTTATAAGCCCCGTCTTCAACTCGAAGCTAGCTGCTGCCAGTTGCGGTCTCAGGATGGAAGAATTATTTCCAAAGGTAGGCTTCATGTGGTCTCGGATGGACTCGGTGCGAGGAGGAACAGTAGTATTGTCTGCCATCTGATCAGAGGGCGCTTAATTTCTATTTGAGGCACTCAGAGCCCTTGCTGTTTTTTCGATCTCAGGGTCGCATAATAATTCTTGATTAAATGCCCCAAAGCGAGTGTTCATACAACAAAACAGCTCAGAAAAATACCATTACTAGTAAGGAAATAATTAAAAGAATGAAGAGGGTGGGAAGATGAGAAATGATAAAATTCGCTAGCAAACTCTTCAAAATAAAAATAAATTGAGATACGCTATTACCGTCCCCGGCAACGGCACCAAAAACATGACACACCCGGAACCTGCACCTAAATTCCACCTAGTGGTGTCACGGTCGCTAGGCTTAGTATGGTTCCTAGGTGTAAATTCCGGGCTCTATCCGCAAGCGGACGGTGTCAAATTATAGTATAGAATATGCCGGATCCTACAGGGACGGTGACAGTGTATTTGTGGTCTCAGATTATTTTTATATCTCGAAGTGAGATAGAAGTCAGTAGGGAAAGTTTGGTTTTGATGATGTTGTTGACTTGATGATAAAGAGAACTAGGGTTTTAGGGATCACGATAAGACCATCGGAGATCGATGTTGGAATGGTATCCTTACATTGCATTAGGTTTTGGGGGGTTAGTCTCTCAATTCATACCACTCCCGTGGGTTAGAATTTCGAGGAATTTCGGTGGCTCTCATTGACGCCATGGCGGTAGCCGTCAATGTAGCGATATAGTTCGTCGGTTGATCCCCTCAAGGCACAAGCTAGGCATGGTCACGAGCCTTGGTTGGATTCACCGATTTCCCTAATTAAATCCTAAGGATACTCCTTAAGCTCATCAATTCCACCGACCGTGGGCATGATCTCAGTACGGGTTATCATAATGATTCAGATGGATCGACCGAAATACACCCCTTTATTCCCAATTCAACCTAGAGATCCAGATCTACATCTTCCCTCTAAAGTCTTAGGGCTAACCCATCAACCCTAGAGGAGATACTCAAACATAGTTATTTTGATGAGAAAAAATACGATTTTCGTCAGGGAAAACATTATAGCAAATGAATCAATTGAGAATCGAATAACTTACGCACTGAAGACGAAGAAGAACAGTAGCAAATAATAATCCGAAGAAATCCCAAAGATTCCAGAACGCAAAAGTAATCGATCTTCCAAAAAGAATTCAATAATCCTTAAGAAATTAAGTTTAGATCTACAAAATTGTTTTTAATCTCCTCTTATCTCCCAACATGATTCAAAAAATTCCAAAAGGAAAGAACTCCAACTCTCTCATCCAGATCCGCACTTCACTCTGTTGCGAGCATCAGAAGGCCACGAAAATTTCCAAAACTGGCACTCATTGTCGCCGACCAAGTCAGTGACTCGGTTGAGTAGGAGCTTGCTCGGTCGGACTGCTCGGTCGAGCAGCCCTATTGCTCGGTCAAGTACATTAGTGAATCGGGCTTCTCCAAAAAAGTATCATTCTATCTGCTCGGCCTGAGTCAACCTTCCTCGGTCGAGCATCCAACTGACTCGGTTGCCATGAGTCCTGCTCGGTCGAGCAGGATGTTGATTTGAGCTTTGAAAATATAAGTTGCTCAACCGAGTCACCATACTGCTCGGTCGAGCAGCATGCGTATCAGCTTACATTCTTCTTCGTGCGTTAGCTCAACCGAGCAGGTGCTCTGCTCGGTCGAGTCGCCTGGGAAATTCTTAACTTCTTCTTACAGCTTCTCCTCTACTCCTGGCAATCTCATCTACTCCTCCCATAGGCTTCCAAAACTTGGTGAACTCTTGTAGAGCTATACCAACGGGCTCCAGGGCATGCCGGATATGTCCATATCCCAAATTGGTCTTGAATCACTGCAAAATCCCTAAAATCCACAAAACTCTACGAAACTCGAATATGGCGTTAGAATTGCAATATCGTAGGAAAATGCAGGATTTGGATGCGAGTATGGCATGAAATGCAATGGAATGATGCTATGAAAAGATATAAAATATGGACACATCACATTACTATGCAACTGCGAATCCAAATAAAAGAAGGGGTTGCAGGTCTTAGAAGTAAAGGCTATGGGTTCAACTATCGGGGCAGAAATTCCCAGCTTTATTAACATTGAAGGAACGCCAAAAGCGAAGGCAGCTCTCTGGGTCCCTACCGACGCAGGGTGCGAAAGCATGGGGTGCGAACAGGATTAGATACCCTGGTAGTCCACGTTAGTTTTTTGAGATTCCGTCGAAGGCTAAACGTAAATGGCAGACTCGTAAGAAGGCTAGGGTGTCGCTACTGGAGAGGAGACTTCACTGGATCGAGAAAAAGCATCCGAAATACAAGCACGGGAGGATGGGCTAGGGCTACTAAATCGAGGGATTCATCGAGAAGAAGAATAAGAGTCCCAGCCTTGAGCGCAGTCGACATCCTCTATCTCTTACCGGGGCAAGGAATTACTCCCCACATGCTAGGTGCCTCGTAACCCGTCCTACAGACTGCCACGGTGCCCTAACGGGGATAGCGGAGGTCTTGCTTCGAGTCCTTTGCTTTCATTTCGCTTATTCGACTTCTATCTCCTTACTTGATGCTCTTCAGCATGACTCTGACCTAGAAAGAAATGATGTCTTTTAGCATATATGACATCAAAGTCAGTCTTCCGAAAGCAAAGAAAGGGGAATAGCTATTTCAAAGAGATGATTGAAATAAAGACTACTTCATCCGAACCTCAGTAAAGAAAGGAAGGAACTCTCACGTTTCGAACCGTTCCGTTTTTATCCATGTCAGCATTTCTTATAAAAGAAATTATATCGGCGACCCTACACATGACGAACTATAATTATCAGTGCGGCATATATATGATATTTTTATTATATTCTATTATTTAATAAATTAATGATGAAATTCTTAAAAGTATATGCGTGAGACACAATCGTATAATTTGATCTATTTCAGATAGCCTACTATCTCATAGTTTCTACTACGGGGATTTATAATACCTCGGGAGCTAATGAAACTATTATAGTCAAATTCAACTCTTTCAATTCCTAAGTGATCACACCACCGAGTTCCTTTTGCATTTCATCTTGATTAATGACAACCGCTTCATTGTCATCATATTGTATTATCATACCGTAGTTAGGTTTGAGTTCTTTAAGTGTACATACAATTACTAATTACTTCTGATCTTTCTAGAGGCATATTGGACACTGCTTCTTTGATTACAGTAACAATAACGTCACCAATATGAGTATATCGGTGATTACCATCTCCTATGATTCGAATACACATCAATTCTCGAGCTCCCGCTGTTATCTGCTACATTCAAAAGGGTCTGAGGTTGAATCATATCATTTTCCTTTGAATCTGTTATTTCAATGCAAAGGATAAGGAAAAGAAAGAAAGATTGTTTGTCCAAAAATAAAGAAACATGTATTTGTTTTTTTCATCCTCAAGACCCTGGAAGAAGGTTCAAATCTCTCGGTCTGTTAGGATGCCTCAGCTGCATACATCGATGCACTTCCACTTGACACCTATCGTAATGATAAACGGCTCGTCTCGCCATGACCTTATCTTGGATTCTCAATACTTCTGTTGATCCATCCCCGCAGGGGCAGAGAACCCGTCGATGTCTCGGATGTGCTACCAGAGGCTCTGGGAAAGTTAGAATAGGAGAGCACTCATCTTAGGGTGAGCTTACTATTTAGATGCTTTCAGCAGTTATCCGATCCACACTTGGCTACCCAACGTTTACCATGGGCACGATAACTGGTACACCAGAGGTGTGTCCTTCCCGATCCTCTCGTACTAAGGAAAGGTCCCCTCAATGCTTTAGCGCCCGCACCGAGTATGGACCGAACTGTCTCGCGACGTTCTGAACCCAGCTCACGTACCGCTTTAATGGGCGAATTGTCCAACCCTTGGAACATGCTATAGCCCCAGGTGGCGAAGAGCCGACATCGAGGTGCCAAACGACTAAGTTAATGTGAACTCTTGGGAAAGATCAGCCTGTTATCCATATAGTCACTTTTATCCGTTGAGCGAGAGCCCTTGCACTCGGCAGCATCGAATCACTAAGGCCGACTTTTGTCCCTGCTCGATGGGTGGGTCTTGCAGTCTGATCCAATCATTTGAAGGAGATTTAGGGTCTATTTAGAGAGATTTGGTGATAAATTCCCGATCTTTTGCCTTGTATTTTGCGTATTTGGCTTGTATTTGAAGTATTATTCACGTATTTTGAGTGTTTGGTGATGTATTTGTCCATGAATACAGAATCATTTTTCTTCATGCATGGTTAATCTTCATATGTGTTGGTGGTGATGTAGTTAGGGTGTCATATTCTTTGATTTCGATATCGTTTCGCCATATATTCATGTTATAATCACGTATTTTGTCGATTTCTACATATATCTTGTTTGGGTATGTTATACAGAGACGTGGGCATGCTTGAATTGAATATGATCTGAGTAAGACTTATTCATGATGTGATTCGAGAGGACATATCGTGACCTGAGAGGGCACATGTGCGTATTTTCTTCGTGAAATTGTTATTATATATGGTTACTCTTTGGCACTTTTTTATGCGCTTTATCACCACACTTTCCGATGTTCTCATATCCTAGCCGGATGAAACGTTGAGTTATAGAAAAGATATTAATAATCATTGATTGCATATACCCTAGCAAAATCACAACCAATGCATACTCTCCATATTAGTACCCTAGTATCGAATTCACCGTAGTTATCGTAGGATTTTGTTTTCGTATTTTAAACCATCGAATCCAATACTTTTTTTATCTGAAAGGTGGTTATTTCTCGTCGTTTTAGTACTCTTTATAAACTGAAATTTGTGGTTTTGCAGGTCAGTTGTCCCGTGGATATGATACCTTGACTCACCAGGATTATTACTTGTTCTATCTCCTACACTTGGGAGTAGCGCTCGCATCTTTTAAGACGAGTCAGGCACACACAAGACCAGATCTGTCATATGCTGTAAATTAATTGGCAAGAGTTATGCATAAGCCCAATGTGATAGCAACCAAAAGAGTGTTGAGATATATTACAAGAACCAAAGAACTTTGTCTGTCTTATGGCAGAGATGAAGCGTGCAAGCTGATAGAATATTCAGATAGTGATTGGGGGAAGCAGTGAAGAGGATAGAAGGAGTTTGACAGGATACACATTATTACTGGGAAAATCATGTATCACATGGGGCACCAAAATACAGAATTCAGTTGCTTTCTCCCCAACAGAGGCTGAGTATATGGCCTTGTC
This sequence comes from Scilla litardierei, assembly GCA_030789695.1. Classification (NCBI taxonomy): domain Eukaryota; kingdom Viridiplantae; phylum Streptophyta; class Magnoliopsida; order Asparagales; family Asparagaceae; genus Scilla; species Scilla litardierei. The sequence goes on along the minus strand of JAULAV010002150.1, from coordinate 20,494 downwards.
ATATACATCTTGCCAAGTAGTATGGATGAAGAGAATGCTGGAAGATCTAAAGCAAGAGCAAGGTGAAGATATTGTTATTTTTTGTAATAACAAGTCTACAATCCATCTTGCAAAGAATTTCATCAATCAAGGAAGAACCAAGCATATTGATACAAGGTATCATTTCATAAGAGAAATGGTTTATGAAAAAAGTAATTATGCTTCAACATTGCAAGTTATTTGATCAACTAGCTGATGGGTTTACAAAAGCTTTGGACATCAAACAATTCGTCAAATTCAGAAATGAGCTTGGGCTTAGACCCAGTCTGAATTAAAAGGAGGATATGTAGGAGTTAATTCAGACGTGAAGTCTGTTCAACTGTTCAATAAGTGTGTCCAACCAGCTTCATAAGTATGTCCAAGTTGTTCAAGTTGTGACCAAGTGTGTACAACCTTAAAGGTAAGTATGTCAAGATGCAAATAAGTATATTCAGCCTTAAAGCTAAGTATGTTCAGCTGCTGAAGAAAAGGAGATCAGATGTATGTAAAGTAATTCTGTTCTTTGAGAAAGCAAGTCCTGTGAGATTTGTGTATTTTGTCTTGTGTAGTAAATGCTTGTACTAGTTGATGTAAGCTCTTGACAGAGCATAATTGTATGTATGTGAACTATAAGTTGTAGAAGTGAATGTGGTGAATTAAGTAGTGTGGTGTATTTATAAATTTCTGTGGTGCGAATAACAACACTCCCAAATTTAAGCGCACCAGTGGGGACACAAGTCGTGCACCACCCGATTAATTGGTTTTTGGATCGGCAATCCTGATGTGCGTGAGCCCCCCATATTTCAATCTAGCCCATACTAGAAGCCAGAACATAGAACAGAATATATTATACATGGTCATTATGCTTAGGATTACTCACTTTACTTCACACTATTCTCTTATAATGAGAGAAGACCAAAGGTCTGTTAGGAATCAAGAGTGTTGGGTAATGCTCAGAACTATATTTCACACTTTTAACTTTTAATGAGTGAAGATTAAAGTCTATTGGGAATATAAGATCTATTGGGAATCTGGAAGGTCGGTCAAGAATTTATTTTAATTGATATTATCAAGCGAATGGGCTAATGGGCTTGTATTATATACATAGTAATCTGGGATAGAAAAACAAAAATAATAACCAGGCTCAACCAAAAAATTGTAAATAAATACAAAAAGAATGCCCAATTTACATGCAACATGTGCACACAATCTGGTTAATTGGTTTCTGGATTGGCCATCCAGATGCGCATGAGCATCCCCCATATTTACAGCCATACTAAAAGCCAAATAAAATGATAAATGGAGTAGTACTATACACTCAACTCATCTAAAGGTGTGTTAACATCCAATGTGAGACTAAATAAAAGGACAACTCATCGTGAAATGCATTAAAAGTCCAACAACATATACAATACTGACAAGAAAATATTAAGCAGGATATGTAAATTAAAGCCTCACTTTCTAGTTTCTGTATCAAGAAAGTGATATTAGATTGTGTGAGGTACCAAATCTAAATTCAAGCAAGATTCCTATTGTTCAAGGATGTTAATAAAAGGATTAAAACAAAAACAAAAACATAACAAAACTGTTGTGAAGGTGACGGTTACTAAACCCGTGGCCCAAGATTTATAGTAAAAAGGTTACATAATGGGTGGATACCCTAAACTAAAGTGGGCTCCACATGGACCTACAAAAGCCCATTCATAACACTTCCCCTTATCCATCCATCATTGTAAGCTTGGTATATGAATGCTTTGGGATTCATAGAGCTTATATGATCACGAAGATATAGATAATTCTGGATCCTTAGTTAGGAGGTCTTGCCTCGTTAAAACCTTTGGCTATGGAAACCCTAGTGGGAAAAACCAATAGCTAATGAAAAAGAGTACAAGTCTCATTAACTTCCCCTGGTCGGTGGATATCACCAGGGGTGGATACTTCTGGATCCAGAGTTAATGTCGTTGCCTCGTTAAAACCTTTGGCCATGGAAAATCTAGTGTGAAAAACCATTGCTAAGGAAAAAAGAGTACAACACAACATTAACTCCCCCTATTATGTACAAGCTTCAGGCTTGTAAGTCTCTCAACTGTTTCATCCCAATCCCTATTACAAGTTTTCTAAAGTACATCGAGATAGTGCTTTAGTAAACAGATCTGCCAAGTTGTTGCAAGACTGGATTTGCTAAATGTCGATCTGTTCGTCTTCTTGTATTTCGTGTGTCCAGAAAAGCTTGGGGGAGATGTGATTCATCCTGTCACCCTTGATGTAACCACCTCATATTTGATCTATGCAGGCTGCATTGTCTTCGAATATGGTGGTTGGTTCAAGGTCACCCGTCTTCAGGCTGGTCGTCAAAAGGATGTGGTGAAATGACTGAACGTAGCCAAAAGCATTCTCTGCTAGCTTCATGGATCACAATGACTTCAGAGTGGTTGGATGATGTTGCTGTCGAGGTCTGCTTCACAAATCTCCATGAAATGGCCATCCCACCGTAGGTGAATACGAAACCAGTATGGGACTTTGCGGTGTGGGGATTTGATATGTATCATGCACCTGCAAAACCAATTAATTTGGAGGATACGCCTTTCTGGTAGTATAGTCCCAGATCGACTGACCCTTGGAGGTAGCGCAGAAGGTGCTTCACTCCGTTCCAGTGGCGATTTATGGGTGCGGAACTGTATCTGGCTAATAGATTTACCGCGAGCGCTATTTCAGGATGCGTGGAGTTTTCCAGATAGAGGAGTGCTCCAATGGCACTTAGGTAAGGTACTTCAGGACCAAGTGTTTCATTCCCCTCTTCCAGCGGATGGAAGATGTCTTTATGAACATCCAATGATCTAACGACCATTAGTGTACTTAGCAGGTGACATTTGTCCATTTGGAAATTTTTCAGCAATTTACTTGTGTAAGTGGATTGATGTAATATGATTCCTCTGCTGAGGTGTTGTATTTATAAGCCAATGCAGTATCTGGTTTTGCAAAGTTCTTTCAACTCAAAAGTCTTTGTAAGACTTTGGAATATCTCAGATATCTCTTCGGGAGATCCAATAAGATTTAAATCGTCAACGTAAATGGCAATGATTACAAATCATGTTCCCTTTGGTTCCCTTCGCTCTTATAAAGATACAAGGGCAGGCTTCATTATTGGTGAATCCTTGTTACACAAGGATCTCACTGAGTCTGTTATACCACATTCTTCCCGATTGTTTTAGACCATACATTGATCTTTAGAGTTTAACAGAATAGACGTCCCGAGATCTATTTGTCATTTTGTTGGTAATTTATAACCATCCGGAAGTTTCATATAGATATCTTTATCTATATTACCATATAGGTATGCAGTCACAACGTCCATGCGCTGCATATCTAGGCCTTCCATAGCTGTTAAGCTAATTATAAATCGGAAAGTGATCGTATACATGACCGGAGAGTATATTTCTTCATAATCTATTCCCGGTCGTTGGGAAAAGCCTTGTGCAACAAGGCACGTTTTGTAGCATACGATCTGATTATTTTCATTTTTATTTCTTACGAATACCCATTTATTGCCCACAGGTTATACACATTTTGGTGTTGGAACTACTGGTCCAAATACTTTGCGTTTCAAGAGTGAGTCCAGCTCTACTCGTATTGCCTTGTTCCACTTTGGCCAATCCTCAATGTGTTTACATTCTGCTAGAGAGTGTGGATCGTTATCATCATCATATTCAGTGACGTGATTAGCAATAACGAACGTAAATTCGTCATCGATGACAGTGCTTTTTCTGTCCAGTACCTCCTAAGTATGTACATAATTTAATGACATTTATCCTATGTTTTGCTCTTCCGGGGAATTGCGGAGGGGAGAGGTATTTGGTCTGAGCTCAGCATCATATGGTTGTATCGTTATATTTTCTCTAGGAGTTTTCCTCTTTCGAGGAAACATATCCTTGGAGCCTGGGGGTCGTCCTTTCTTTTGTTGAGGTACGGCCACTTCTGCTGCAGGTGGATTGCATCCATCATTGGGTATGTCAATCCTAGCTAGCGTGTTTGCAGCAGGGACGTGTGATCTGATAATCTTCTGGTTGTCAGTGAATTTGTTCGGTAGTATGTGAACTGTGTCTTGTATTTGGAGGATCTCCAGGATCTCATCCTCAGATTAGTTTGTACGCGCATCAAAGTGGGATAAAGTCTTGGTATCCCATGAAATGGTCTTTGAAGCTTCAGGCTTCTTAGTATTTAAGCCTAGTTTGGAAAAAGTATTTTCGTCAAACTCACAGTCTTCAATACATGCCTTAAAAGCGTCTCCCATTTGGGGTTCCAGGTATCTAATGATCGATGGTGAGTCGAACCCTATGTAAATACCTAGGCGATGTTGAGGACCCATCTTTGTCCTCTACGGTGGTGCAATGGGGATATAGACTGTGCATCCAAATGTCCTCAAGTTAGAGATATTTGGTGGAGATCCATATATGATGCAACCGAAACTAACACCTAAAAGCCACTTGGTAGTGTCATTAGTGCCAGGCATTGAATGGTTCCAAAGTATCGGTTCTGGGCTAACGAATGCAAGCGAACAGTGTCAAGTTATAGTATATAAGATATAGATCCCACATGAAAAGTAGCGGTGTATTGATCTCAGGTTATTTCTAAATCTCAGAAAGAGGTAGCAGTCAGTTTGAATGATTGGTTGGTTGGTGATGTTTGATCAATATAAAGAGACTAGGGCATTTGGACTCACCGCTATGATCGTCAGAGGCGGACGCTAGGTTAGGACATCTACGTTACATTGGTTTCATTGTGTTGAGTATTGATTCCCCTGATTTGGTTTTCATGATGAACAAACATAAATATCGTGAACTAATTCTCTTTGAGCGCAGTTATGGAGATCGTCGCCAATTTACTCTGTAGATCTCAAGCGACGTCTCAAGACTTCTTTAGAGCGCATGATCGATTGTGCCTGAAGCTTCGTTGATGTTCGAGGACTTGTTGATGAAGTCAAGAGAATCAGACTAGTCATGTTGGAGCTTTTGAAGACGGTTTGTTTTGTATATTTCTTTGTCTTCTAGCTCCGTATTATAGAATGTTAAGCCTTGAGTCTTATTTGCTTAGTAACCCTCATATCTATCTTATCGTATCCCTAGGATTGCCTTCGAAGCCATTAGATAGGGTTCATTAGCTTATCGTCTTTGACTTGGCTTCTTGTGCATCTTAGTTGGTTCAAGTTGAAGAACTAATCGATTAAATGACAATCTAATTGGTTAGGAATTCTTCTTGAACCGACTAGTCACCCTTGAGAATCTTAGCCTAATCTCTGTTGACCAACTAGTCGGTCCAAAAAGGTTCAACGACCGATTAGTTCCCAAACTAGTCGGTTAGTTTTTCTTCTTAGACCGACTAGATTATCCTTCTTATTTCACACAATTCTATGTTTGCAACTAGTCGGTCCAAGAAGGTTCACCGACCGATTAGTTATCAAACTAGTCAGTTAGTGTTTCTTCTTAGACCGACTAGTTTATCGTAATGTTTTTACTAAAATCTCTGTTTCAAACCAGTCGGTCCAAGAAGGCTCACTGACCGACTAGTTCTCTATCTAATCGGTTAATAATCCTTCTTAGACAGATTAAGCTGCTTTAATTTTCCAGACGTTGGAGATTTTATTTCCACGATTCTGTGTGATCTGTTTTGATTCTTTCCATATCTGTTTGATGTGTTTCAAACATGGAAATTCCTCTATTATGAGAGAGATTTCAGATCTAGTTTTTCAGATTATTGATTATCATTTTTGAAAGGCTCGAATTCTTGAAAAAAGCGCTCTCTCTTTTTGACCTAATCCTCCCAAGAGATTTTTAGCTTTTGTGCGATCATTCTCCTGAAGGATTCAAGGATCACGATCATCTTCCTAGCCGTCTCCATCTGTTCATCTCAGTGGTGCTAGGGTTTCAATCGCTCTTCGTGATCTTTTCTCTCCATCATCATTCCTTGCCCTAATACTGTAAGTATCTATCAAGGTAAAGAAATTTTTGTGAGTATTTTATATTTTATTAAACTCTCAATTAAAGTTTTGCTCTCGGTTTATGAGAGGATCGTGATCCCGGTTTGTGGGAGTCTCAATTCAATCTTTGTATTGATTTATCTTGTAGTATTTTCTACAAGAGGTTTTTTAGTGAAAGCTTGAGTTAGTGGATTCTAACTCAAGTAGCCAGAAGGGATCCGGGTGTCTGGGACGTAGGATCACCGGGAACAAGTCGGGGAGACTTGGGTGGATCCGAACCCATTACATCACTTGTTTGCATTGTGATCTTCTTGTTGTTACTTCTATTCTGCATTATTGTTTGTGTTTGCAAAATAATTAGGAATTATCCTCTTAGTTATTTTAAAGTACTATTCACCCCCCTCTAGTACTTATGCAGTAGCTTCCACGGTATTACATTTGGTAGCAGAGCCAAGTTCATAACTATGACAAACAACGACTACAAGGCCGTTCGACCACCTCCCGACTACAGCTCTTACAAGAATCGTGAAGGAGCCTCTTCGGTGCTCGAAGGTTACTCCTCAAATAGACCTCCTCACTTCAATGGTACCAACTATTGGTACTGGAAATGCCGGATGGAAACTTTCCTCCGGAGCGCATCACTTTGGAGAGCCATGTTAACGGAGTACGTTGAGCCTATTGAAGAAGACTTCACAAAGTGGACTACCGCGAAGGTTGCCGCGGAGGTGAGCAATACCAAGGCAATGAATGCCTTACAATGTGCATTGGAGCCTGAAGACTTCAATAAGATATGCATATGTAAGAGTGCATATCAGATTTAGCATCAACTTCTCATCATGCACGAGGGAACGAGCAGGGTAAAACACTCTAAACTCACTGTTGCTAATAAAGAGTTCGAGTTATTTCACATGGAACAGGGTGAAAGAATTAAGGAATACTATGCTCGCTTCGTGGATCTAACCAACGAATTGGAAGCTCTTGGGAAGACCTATACCTAAGAAGAGAAAGTCGCACAGATCATTGACCGACTTCCTTCGAGTTGGGAAAAGCGAACATACGCTATCGAGGAAGGTAATGATATGTCTAAGTATACTGTTGTTCAACTAATGGGTACCTTAATGTCTTATGAGATACGAAAGGACAGCAAGATCAAGATGCATGATAAGATGAAGGCGTTCTTGAAGCAAGAAGAGCTGAAGAAAAAGGCAATTGCTTTCAAGGCTGCCCCTACCACACCTACTGATAGTGAAGAATTGGAAGCTGAGTTGGACATGGAATCCTTGGCCCTCATGGCAAAGAAGTTCTACCGGTTTTTCCGAAAAGGTAACTTCAAGAACAAATCCAAAGTTGGTTCTACTAATGCCTCTTCTTCTTTATGTTTCAAATGCAATAAGCCAGGACACATCAAGGTCGATTGTCCCATCAACAAACAAAAGGAGAAATGGAAGGCACCTAAGTACGACAAGTCAAGAAAGTACAATAAGGAGTACAACAAAAGTCTTGTTGGTACATTCACCGACTCTGAAGAGGACTCTTCAAGTGGTGAGTTAGATGAAGAACAAGTGGAGAAACCACGCATGTGCTTCATGGCAAGAGAACAGTATGATCAATAGACCGATTCTGATGAAAGCGATGATGAAGGTGAAGAGGTAACTATGGATAACCTTAGATTAGCTAATGAAGAAATTTGGTCTAAGTATTCTAAGTTAGTGAATAGATATACTAAAATCAAAGATGAGCTAACTAGTCTTCTAACCACACCTAAACCTGTCATCACCAACAATGACACCGTTGTTGAAGCCTTGAGAATTGAGATTATAAATCTCAAATCTCAACTTGAGCATGTTAACATTGAGGATCCGGATGAACATGAGATAGCGGATTTGATTTCTCGAAACTCAACTTTGAGTATTGAGAATGAGAATCTCAAGTCACGTGTTTGTGAACTCACCACGCAAGTGTCTACTTTGGATGCTAAAATAATTTCTCTCACTGAGAAATATGAGTACACATTAGGCCGTGTTGAGAAATTAAACAAAGGCAAGGATCGTTTGGATAATATTCTGAATGACTTACTTCTGGCCAATCATGGCATTGGGTTGGGATATAATAAGGAAAATTCAACCAAATCTTCCACCACCTTTGTGAGGCCATCCTCCGATGCCTCAACTATGGGAGTAAACACCACATGGGTAGTTCATCTTCCAATGGTACTTCCACTAAGTTTACATCCCCTTTTGGATAGAAACCCACTTTGGGTGGACCTCCAAAGAAGGGTCATGCATTTATGTACACAAATGCCAAACCACGTAGGAACACAACTCCTACTCCATATGTTCACACTTATGATGACTTTTATGCTCCACATCCACGAGCACGTGCACACCAAGTGAGACACACCCACGCACGTGTTCCCCCACATGCAAATGTTCACCATCATCATTAAATTACATGAATGATTACCATCATGCACCGTATCATATGTTACCACCACCATTTCATCATGTGCCGCATTCTTATCCACGTCATGCATACACTAGGCCACTTCCTCGTAGAACACATGCACCACGTAGAAATCAACAAAATGTGCATGTTCCCAATAGGAATAGGGCTCCCAAGACATTCTCTATTTGGGGCCCGAATGACACTAGCAAGCATGAGAAACAAGCATATATAAACTCGTATTTTATGAATGTTGTGCACAATGATGATTATATTGGGAAGTCTAAGTCCAATTGGACTTGGCTTCCAAAGGTCTAATCTTTTAGGACCCAATGACCTTGGGTACCATGATACAATGTTTTTATCTTCAGGTACTAAAGAAAAAGAAAAGGAGCAAAAAATCTAAATTTGGCTCCAAGAACGGTTGGATACTTGATAGCGGGTGCTCAAAAAACATGACTGGTAAAGCTCCGTTACTATCCGAAGTGGTACCCATTGAAAATGGAAACCGAGTGGTCTTTGGAGGCAACGAGATTGGAGCCATCATAGGTGTTGGAAAAGTTGGAAACCCTTCTAAACCTCTTATAAATGTTGTTTACCTTGTTAAAGGTTTAAATCACAATCTAATCTCTATAAGTCAACTTTGTGACAAGGGTTACAAAGTTAGCTTTGAGAAAGGAATGTGCCATATTGTAAGGACTAATAATAATAATGTGTTATTCTCTGGCACACGCCATAAGGACTTATATATCTTAGATATTCCAAATTCCCATGAATAATGTCTTATTGCCAACACAAGTGAGCAACACTTATGGCATAGACGTTTTGGTCATGCGAATTTCGGAACACTTTTCAAACTATCCAAGCTAGATTCTATAAAAGGATTCCCTAAGCTTTCTTTTAAAAAGAAAAGCTTTTGCGACTCGTGTCAACGAGGTAAACTTACAAAATCGTCATTCAAAACTAAGAAAAGCTTATCCTCTAAACGGCCTCTAGAGCTTTTACAACTAGATCTTTTTGGGCCAACTAGAGTTGCTTCATTAGGGAATGCCCGATATGGACTTGTCATCTTTAATGACTTTTCTAGGTTTACTTGGGTATTTACTTTAGTTAATAAAAATGATGCTTTTGAAAACTTCACAGTATTTGCTAACAAAGTACAAAATCTCATTGGAACCACCATTGTCACTATTCGTAGTGATCATGGCGGGGAATTTGAGAATGAGTGTTTCTCAAACTTCTGTGATGAGGTTGGTATTACTCACACCTTTTCTTTTCCTTGGCACCCCCTCAAAATGGTGTTGTTGAGAGAAAGAATAGGACGCTAGTGGAATGTGCTCGCACTATGCTTGATAATAGCCACCTTGGCCATCAATTTTGGGCAGAAGTGGTACATACCGCTTGCTATGTGTTTAATAAAATACTTTTAAGGCCCGTCACTAAACAAACTAGTTATGAATCGTTGTTTGGTAGGTTACCTCAAGTTAAACATTTTAGAGTCTTTAGTGCAAAATGTTTTATCAAGAACATGTATGGTAGTTTGGACAAATTTGATCCAATATCCGATGAGGGGATATTTGTTGGATATTCCTCCCGTAGCAAAGCCTACCGGATATACAACAAGAGAACCTCAACGATCGAGGAATTACTTCACGTATCATTTAATGAAGACTTTGTCTCTCCTAGAATTATCGATGACGATGACTCTATGGAAGTAGTTTGTGGTTCTGTTGATAAGTCTAATGCTATTGATTCTATTGTAACTGACCTTACTAATGAATCCCTTGAGAATGTTCCTAGTGACCAGGGTGTTCCCAGAAAGCTTCCAACTGTTCGTGACCATCCTCATGAACAAGTGATTGGCAACATGGAAGATGGTGTCAAAACAAGGTCTCAAGTCAACTTCTTCGCTCATTGTGCCTTTGTCTCTTCCGTGGAACCAAAGAATATCAACGAGGCAAGCGAAGATAGTTCTTGGATCGTAGCCATGGAAGAGGAGCTCATTCAGTTTGAGAGGAATGAGGTCTGGAGCTCGTTCCGTTGCCTTCGAAGAACCACAACGTTATAGGAACGAAGTGGATTTTCAAGAACAAGACAGATGAGAACCAAAATGTCATCCAGAACAAAGCTTGGTTAGTTGCTCAAGGCTACAGGCAAGAGGAAGGTATCGATTTCGAGGAATCTTTTGCACCTATAGCTAGATTAGAATCTATTAGACTATTATTGTCATTTGCATGCCATAAAGATTTTAAACTTTTTCAAATGGACGTAAAGATGCGTTCTTAAACGGAGATGTTGTTGAGGAAGTATATGTTTCTTAACCTCCGGGTTTTATAAACGAAAAATTTCCGAATCGCGTTTTCAAACTTAAGAAAGCACTTTATGGTTTGAGACAAGCTCCTAGAGCTTGGTATGACTGCTTAAAGAACTTTCTTTTGGATTTGGGTTTCAAAATGGGTGAGGTTGATTCAACGCTTTTTGTTAAGTATGCTAATCATGATATTATTCTAGTTCAAATTTACGTAGATGATATCATTTTCAGTGATACTAACTACACTCTTTGCGAAGAGTTTTCTAATGTTATAAAAGATCAGTTTGAGATGAGCCACATGGATGAGCTCAAATACTTCTTAGGACTCCAAATTTGCCAAATGAACGATGTGATCTTCATCCACCAACCCAAGTACACGATGGAGCTGCTAAAGCGATTTGGAATGGAGTTCTTCTAGCAAGAAGACTCCGATGAGCACCACAACACATCTTGAGAAAGATACGAGCGGAAAAGATATGGACATTCGTCTATATCGAGGTATGATATGCAGTCTATTATATCTTACTGCTAGTAGGCCAGATGTAATGTTTGTCGTATGTGTTTGTGCTAGGTATCAGTCACAACCTAAGGAATCATACTTAATAGCGGTTAAACGTATTTTCCGTTACTTAAGTCACACACTAGACCACGGATTATTCTATCCAAAGTCAAGCACATAAGAGTTAATCTCATATAGTGATGCAGATTATGCTGCATGCAAATCCGACAGGAAAAGTACTAGTGGCACTTGCCATTTTATAGGAAATTCCCTCGTCTCTTGGTTTTCCAAGAAGCAGAATTCTATATCACTTTCAACCACTGAGGCGGAATATATCGCCACCGGTGCTGCATGTGCACAAGTTCTTTGGATGAGACACACACTGAAAGACTTTGGTGTACACTGTGATACTTGCCCTATCATGGTGGACAACCTAAGTACGATATGTCTCTCTAAAAATCTGGTACACCATTCCCGTACCAAACACATAGATGTCCGTCACCATTTTCTAGATGATCATGTAGCGAAAAAGGACATCATATTAGTGTACATTGAAACCCAGAAGCAAATCGCCGATATTTTCACGAAACCACTTAAGGAAGATTCCTTTGTGCGGTTACGTCGAGAATTAGGGGTTGTGGGTGAATCCGAGATTTAGGTTTCATATTTTTTATATTGTTTGAATGATAGTGATATTCATAAGCTCTTGCATATATTTGTTATGATATTCTCTATTCACGCTGGATTTATGACTGGTTTACGTTTCACGCGTCGTATTTATGGTTTTATAGTTTTATGGGGTAGCATAAGTGCTTATGAGAGTGTTTAGATGATTAGTCCAAGTGCTCGTAGGAAGGATCTCAAAATTTCCCTTCTCTACATTCTTTTGGACTCATTTAATCGGTTCAATTTCATCTACAGACCGACTAGTTTTACTTCTAGTCGGTTAGACATTGAACGTAGTTTGTGCCCTCTTCTTGACCCATCTCGCTGTTTACCACTTAGTCGGTCCAAGTTCATTTACCGACCGACTAGAATGTGTTTTAGTCGGTCAGCTACTGAACTCAGACCGACTAGTTGAACAAGGGCAAATTTGTCTTTGGCCCCTTTTAATCGTTTAAGCCATCCCTAAACCGATTAGATCTCATTCTAATCGGTTCACTCTTCCTTCCTAAAACCCTAAGCCGTCGACCCCTTGCCGTCTCCCGCCGCCCATCGGCGTCTCTGGTCGCCTCCAGTCACTGCCGGTCTCCTCCTCCTCCTAGGGTATCTCCTCCTCTCCTCTTTCCTCATTTAGGGTTTGATTTCGTTTCGTATTTGCGATTTTTCTCTCCTCGATTTCATGGCGAGAACGAGAATCCATATCCCCTCTTTCAATCCCTCTGAGATAACCGTCGAGGCTCCCTTTAAAGCCAACCCATCCAAACGTCGATCAAAAACCGCACGTCCGCCCCCTTCGTCACCAATTTCCACATCGTCCTCCTCGCCTCCACTCAAAAAGAAGAAGATGGCATCTTCTCAACCTAAGCCCTCATCTCAACCCCAGACCCAGCCGAAATTCAAAAAGATCTTGACCCTTGGACCCTATAGTGCTTCTTCGATGCCTCTGACTCCGACGAGGATTATATCATAGAGTCTGAGGCTGCCGAGAAAGAACCTATCACGCCTGCTCGCACTACCCCACGACAGTCCAAGGGGACGGGTCCTAAGCCCTCTGGTGGGGTCAATATTTATCTGTGTCGTAATGATCTGTTATGTCTTGCCGCCTATAATAGTATTGAGCATTGACCCTTGATTCTCAAACACTTCGTCAAGTTTTCTGATTTCCCTGAGCTTGCCGATCTTTTATCTTATAGCAGGCTTATTGACTATCTTCGCCATGATCCCAAGGCGAATCCCCATCCTTACCCACGGCTCGTTAAGCTTTTCTATACCAATCGAGTTAGGGGTGAGTATGACGAAACGCACTGTATTGAGAGCACTGTTTTGGGGACGCCCATTGTCCTCACTGCAGAGGTCTTAGGACAGATTCTTGGGATTTTGTCTTCTGGTCTGCTTCCGTCTGACATTTCTGTGGAGAAGATCGATGATCTCGATCAATCTGTATTGGCTGATATGTTTCACGTTGTTCCTCCGCCATGATAGGCATTCCCTCCAAATCTTTCAAGCCGAATGCATGGGTTCTCAATTTGATTCTGAAGTCGTGTCTTCTTCCGAAGTACGGCTCTTCTAGTCTACCATCCCAGCACTTCCTGAAGCTCATCTATGCCCTGTTTGATGGGAGCGAAATCAATTGGGCTCGTATCATTCTGGACAAGATGGACTCCTTTGAGTGCATCAGGAAGTTGTCCAAGGCCGTGCATATTCCATACCCTTGCCTCTTGACTTTGGTCTTCCGTCATTTTGGAGTTCCCCTTCCTCCTGACGATCAGCATCCTTTGGGTCCTCCCTTGAATGCGACCGCTTCAAGAAATCTCTTACTGCCTTGAGACATGTTCAGCGAGTGACCCCTTCTATTACTCCTCCATCATCTAGCGTTGCCTCTCCAGCATACCTGAGCCGTCAGGACGCTCGTCTCTTGCATTGTGAGGAGATGCTGGAGCGCCTCTATGATCACTTGGGTGTTAAGTTTCCTCCGACTGTTTTTGATGAGGAAGCCATGGATGCTACTAACGATGAGGTGCCTATTACTGCTGCCTCTCCTGTTCGTGCCCTCGAGGGCACTCCTGCTGCCACCATCCCTTCGGTAGATACTTCTGTTGCTTCAGAGTCTGCCATTCCGACTGCACAGCCAGACGCTGGTGCAGCTCCTGCCTCTGCCTCCTGAGCCTACCTTGGAGGACTCTCCTTTAAGCACTTTAGATGACACATCTAGTTGTGAGAGAGTGAGGCTAGGATAGTTGGGTGGTTGTACTTTTTGTTACATTTTGGTGTATGTTGTGATGTTGATATCTGCTCGTGCACTTTATGCTACTCTCTGCTGATGTTAGATATTTTTTGTTGCCTGGATGTATCTCTTTTGCTGGTTTTATATATATATAGGATTTAATGTAGAAAAGGTGGCACCTGATCTATTGGATCAGGTGCTTAGACACAAAAAAGGTGGGAAGTACAAGTCCCCACATGGGCTTGTACTCGTGAGGCCCCACCTGTTTGTGTCTTGCACCCGATCCAATGAATCAGGTGCCACCTGCTCTACATTAATCCCATATATATATATATATATATATATATATATATATATATATATATATATATATATATATATGAGGTGGCATCAAATGACCCCCAAAAATGACCCCCTATCAAAAATCCTATGCCCCTCATTTTTTCGGAAGATCCGAACCGTTCATCTTGATCTACATCCTCTAAATACCTGACCCACCAATTTTCAACCCAATCCCATGTGTTTTGCCCGTTCATCAACCATTCGCAAAAGTTCTGTTCATGCGAAACCGTTAAATTTGGGTCGGATGGATGAACATGCAAAACACATGGGATCGGGTTGAAAATTGGTGGGTCAGGTATTTAGAGGGTGGATATCAAGATGAACGGTTCGGATCTTCCGAAAAAATGGGGGGCATATGATTTTTGATAGGGGGTCATTTTTGGGGTTATTTTTGGGGGTCATTTGATCCCTCCTCATATATATATATATATATATATATATATATATATATATATATATATATACACACACACACATCTTGTTGCAATTCGTATCTTTGTGCATGCTGTGTTGTGCCTCTGTTGTTTCTTTCGTCGCTCGTCGACTATGTTGTTATCTAGCTTTGTTTGTATGAAAACATGAATTGTTTTCCATGCACTCAATTCGCTAAAATGTTGATATTGGAGAGATTGTTCATTTAATCAATTATATGATTTGATGTTGCTTTTGATGTTCTCTCTTTCTGTTTTTCGACTACGGTCTAATTGTCACACTTTGCTAAAATGTTGATATTGGAGAGATTGTTCCTTTAATCAATTATATGAAGTCAAGAGAATCAGATTCGTCATGTTGGAGCTTTTGAAGACGGTTTGTCTTGTATATTTCTTTGTCTTCTAGCTCCGTATTATAGAATGTTAATCCTTGAGTCTTACTTGCTTAGTAACCCTCATATCTATCTTATCTTATCCCTAGGATTGCCTTCGAAGCCATTAGATATGGTTCATTAGCTTATCGTCTTTGACTTGGCTTCTTGTGCACTTAGTTGGTTCAAGTTGAAGAACTAATCGATTAAATGACAATCTAATCGGTTAGGAACTTATCTTGAACCGACTAGTCACCCGTGAAAATATTAGCCTAATCTCTGTTGACCAACTAGTCGGTCCAAGAAGGTTCACCGACCGATTAGTTCCCAAACTAGTCGGTCAGTGTTTCTTCTTAGACCGACTAGATTATCCTTCTTATTTCACACAATTCTCTGTTTGCAACTAGTCGGTCCAAGAAGGTTCACCGACCAAATAGTTATCAAACTAGTCGGTTGGTGTTTCTTCTTAGACCGACTAGTTTATCGTAATGTTTTTACTAAAATCTCTGTTTCAAACCAGTCGGTCCAAGAAGGCTCACTGACCGACTAGTTCTCCATCTAATCGGTTAATGATCCTTCTTAGACCGATTAAGCTGCTTTAATTTTCCAGACGTTGGAGATTTTATTTTCACGATTCTGTGTGATCTGTTTTGATTCTTTACCTATCTGTTTGATGTATTTCATATATGGAAATTCCAAGAGAGATTTCAGATCTAGTTTTTCAGATTGTCGATTATCATTTTTGAAAGGCTCGAATTCTTGAAAAAGCGCGCTCTCTTTTTGACCTAATCCTCCCAAGAAATTTTTAGCTTTTGTACAATCATTCTCCTGAAGGATTCAAGGATCACGATCATCATCCTAGCCGTCTCCATCTGTTCATCTCAGTGGTGCTAGGGTTTCAATCGCTTTTTGTGATCTTTTCTCTCCATCATCATTCCTTGCCCTAATACTGTAAATATCTCTCAAGGCATATGAATTTGTGGTGAGTATTTTATATTTCATTAAACTCTCTATTAAAGTGTTGCTCTCGGTTTGTGAGAGGTTCGTGATCCCGGTTTGTGGGAGTCTCGATTCAATCTTTGTATTGATTTATCTTGTAGTATTTTCTACAAGAGGTTTTTCAGTGAAGCTTGAGTTAGTGGATTCTAACTCAAGTAGCCGGAAGGGATCCGGATGTCTGGGATGTAGGATCACCGGGAACAAGTTGGGGAGACTTGGGTGGATCCGAACCCATTACATCACTTGTTTGCATTGTGATCTTCTTGTTATTACTTCTATTCCGCATTATTGTTTGTGTTTGCAAAATAATTAGGAATTCTCCTCTTAGTTATTTTAAAGTACTATTCACCCCCCTCTAGTACTTGTGCAGTAGCTTCCAGGGTATTACACATTGGGGGTTGCAGCATCTAGGAAGTTAATTCATGTGTCTTGACATCATGAATCTAACATACCGTATTCACCCCGCTCTCGCGATAGATGCATACTGTATGTGCATTAAGGATCTACAATAATCTCACAACTCTCGTTGGTCGAATGCTCTCAACTCGTACCACTCTCGTGGGTTAGAGCTTCGAGGTATTTTGATGGCTCTTATTGACGCAATAGAGGTAGCCGTCAATTAGTGGTATAGTTCGTCGGTGAATCCCAGCAAGACACGAGCCGGGCATGGTTATAAGCCTCGGTTGAATCCACTAACTCCCTAATTAAATCATTTAGATACTCCTTAAGCTAATCGATTCCACCGACCGTAGGCACGATCTTAGTACGAGTTCTCCTAGGGATTTTGCAAGATCAGCCAAAATACTCCCCCTTCATATCCAATGCAACCTAAAAATCCTAACTTTGCATCTTTTTCCTAAGATCCTAGGGCCAATCCATTAGACCTAGATAGGTCTACTCACGCATGGTAGAGAAAGCAAATAAAGATTAGATTTTTACCATAGAGTTCATCATAACAATCAAAAACATATAAAAGATTAGAATACGTACCAAAAGAGATATAGATCGATAGCAAGCCACAGAGAATAAAGATCCAATAGATTCCAGCAAGAAAACACAGTCAAAATCAAGTCTTTGTCTTCTACAATCAACGACGGCTCAATAAAAACCTAGATTTTAACTTGGTATTCAATCTCCACCCACTCGAAAAACTCTAGCTGAAACTCTAGATAAAACTCAAGATATCTAAAATATTACAGAAATTCCGCTTATATACAAGGGGTAGGGACCCCACAAATAAAAATCAGAAATCTGGAAAGTTGGTCCCAAATGTTGCCGGGGCGCGTCGGCTACTCGACCGAGTAGGTGGCTGCTCGGTCGAGTCGTCTTATTGGCCACAGTTCGCTGCTTCTGCTTGCTTGTTTCTGATGCAGGCTACTCGGTCGAGTAGCCCCCTACTCGGTCAAGTAGCCACCCTACTCGGTCGAGTAACAGGGGGTCCGAGCTTGCCTCCAAAATGCTACTCTGTCTTTAAGCTACTCGGGTCGAGTAGGTGACCTACTCGATCGAGTAACAGTGTCTTGGGAGAAGCTCGAATCTATGTTCTGAATTAGGTCGACTCGGTCGAGTCGCCTAGCTACTCGGTCGAGTGGGTGTATCGGTTTCATGTGCTGTATCCGCGTGTCAGCTAGGCCGAGTAGTTGTAAGCTACTCGGCCCGAGTCACCTGGGAAACTGACTGATTGAGGGCTTTTTAATGATTTCTCTCGCTCTCTTGTCCACTTCTCCTCCGATCTTCTTCTAAACTGCGACGAACTCCTATGGAGCCCTGCCAATGACGTCCTGGACACGCTGGATGTGTCCATGTCCCGAATCCGCTCCAATTCGCTCCAAAATCCCTGAAAATCCATAAATCTATGCAATAACTAGAATATGGCGTTAGGAGCGCATATATATATATATATATATATAAACATATATATAAACATAGATTTTGAAAGGGAATATGATATGAAATGGGATGAAATGATGCGGTAAAAACATGGAAAATATGGACGCGTCAATATGCGAGTTTCATCGGAGAATAAGTTTGACTACCAAATGGTCTTATACTTATTAGTGATGTAGCATGTAAGACTGCATGTCCCCATATAGTCATAGGCAACTGAGAATGCATTCGCAGACGAGCGATCCATTGTTGTCTCTTTATAATAGATTTAGCCAACTCGTTCTGGGAGTGAACATGAGCTACTGAATGTTCAACTTCAATGCTAGTTGCATGGTAGTAGTCTAGAAAGACTTGTGATGTAAATTTTCCATCATTATACAGACGTATTTTCTTAAACTGGTTGTCTGTGAAATGTGTCCGCAACTTAATAATTTGTGCCAGTAGCTTTGCAAAGGCTACGTTGCGGGTGGACAGTAGGTACACATATGACCATTTAGAAAATGCATCTATTAGTACCATAAAGTACTGGAATGGGCCAGTTGAGGGGTGAATAGGCCCACAAATGTCTCCATGTTTTCTTTTCAGGAAGTTAGGAGACTCTGAGTCCACTTTAAGTGGTGATGGTCTCGTAATCAATTTACCTTTGTAACAAGGCAGACAAGGAAAATCACCCTTTTGAAGTAACTTCATGTTCTTCAAATTATGTCCACGGGACTGGGATATGATGCAGTGCATTATTGCCGGTCCGGGGTGTCCGAGGCTGTTATGCCAGAGTTGGAATTCTGGTTGATTTTTGCACTTCTGGTGCTAAATTATATTAGCTTTCGTTGCTCGAATTGTTGAGTGATAGAGACCAGACGGGAGTCCCACGAAATGCTCAACGATGGTTTTAGCACCGTTTTTAGAGTCGTTACATACAAGTATTCATTGTTATGTTTGTCCACAGTTTCTAGGTGGTATCCGTTTAAGCGGATATCTCTAAAACTTAGTAAGTTTCTATTCGAGCTTGGAGAGAATAGAGCATCTTTTATTGAGATTTTTGTATTATTGGGGAGAAAAAATTTGCTTCCCCTGATCCTTCTATTATACTTGATGGTCTAGAAATAGTATTTACGATACTATCATAGTTATTGATGCTTTGAAAAAGCTAATGTCTCGAAGGATTGTGTATGTAGAAGCAACTGTCCACTAGGCATTTATTGTCCATCTATAGCAAAAAAATGTGTAGCAATATAAGGTATAATAAACTAATTTTATTCAAAGGCTGGAAATAAAGTAGTATGCTGAAAGAAAGTAAACATCCAGAAAGGAAATTGTTTTCAACTACCTTTGATTGCAAAAATAGATAAAATGAAGCATCAGTCTAGGAGGTCATCGTTCGAGAAATCCTCGGCGATGAACCGAGTTGGAGCCAGGTCTTCATTTTCCACCAGGTTGGTTTCAGCATTAGGCTTCTGGCTAGCTTGATACAAATCCTGGAGGTGGCGTGGAGTACAACAATATCTGGACCAGTGTCCAGTCATGCCACATCTATGGCATTTGTCTTCCCAGTCTTTTCTGTGGGCAGATGTCTGGTTGGTGTTCTTCTTCTTCCACACATTTTTCTTTTTCCCATCATTGTTGTTCTGTTGTGGGGGACCTCTCGCCTGCTTCTTTATTGCTTTTCCCTTCGGGGGTTTGCTTTTGAATTTGTTCTTCTTCTGGGAGAAGACATTGTGCGCTTCAGGCACAGGTTCAGTGCCAGCAGGGTGTAAGTTATGGGTGGCCAGTAAAAGATCGCTATTCTGTTCTGCCATCAGAAGGCATGAGAGAAGCTCTGAGTATTTCGTGAATTTTCGTTCACGATACTATTGCATGAGGATAACATCATTCTCATGGAATGATGTATAAGTTTTCTCTAACATGCGTTCCTCCATGACTTTTTCACCACACAACTTCAGGCGTGAGGTGATGCTGAATAATGTCGAGTTGTACTTGGCAATGGACTTGAAGTCATGTCGTCAGATGTTCTCCCATTCGTAGCACTCTCGAACAAGGAAAACATCTTTTCGATGTTTGTATCGATCCTCAAGTGCAGACCACAACTCGTATGAGTCATCCACTGTGAGATATTCGGCCTTCATGGTCTGATCGATATGGTGTCTGATATAGATAATGGCTTTCGTCTTATCTATATCAGACACTTTATCTCCAGCAGTAATGGTGTAACAGCCACTTTTCATCGTATGTATTCTCGTACATATCTCTTCAATGTATTGGTTAGGGTGCATTTTCTCACTTTGATTTTTATTATTTTATCCATAGTTCGGACTCGCGATTTGACCCTACATTCA
>JAULAV010002149.1:0-24999 GCA_030789695.1 Scilla litardierei | reverse complement strand
TACTCCCTTGTCCGGCTAGGTGCACCCCTATGCCATACTTGTTAAAACACTTCCTGGCTCATGATCCAGAAGCGGGCCTCATGTGTTGGCTGAAAACCAATGCCCGATACACGTGGAGGGGTAGGGATAAACGGTCACTTGAGCTTAGGAGTTGGCCCGCGCAGCCACTCTAGCCAAAAGGCGGAATCTCTGTGCACGAGGTGCTTACTTTACTTGTCTCGTACTTGTCTTGTGAATGATTCATGCCATGCCATGCTTGTACTTTACTTTACTTTACTTTACCTGTTGCACTCATTACTTTAACTGCCATGTCATTGCATCATGCTAGAACTGCTAGGTTGATTTACTTTTACCTACTTTCAGTTTCCTTGCACAAGTCTCTTGTAGACTTGCTGACATGTGCCCCTTACTCTTTTGGGTGTCACATGTTAGACCCTGAGCCAGAGACAATTGTTGAGGACGAGGTGTTTGCTGACGCTGAGCCCGAGCCTATGTTCGTCGAGAAGTTCAAGGACACCGGAGACCAGTCTTAGAGACTGTTGAGTTTTTTTTTGCTTTAGGTTGCTGTTAGTTGTCGGTGCTTGCACCATTACTTTGTTTTCGCACTTTGTACTTTCGTTGGCCATGCTGGGCCTCTTTTAGACTCTTTTATTTTAGCCTGGTGGCTTTTTCTGCGATGTTGAGATTTATTTTTATGGATATTCTGAGATGTTTCTTTTGTCTCTTTTCGTTATTATTATCTTTGTTTCGTTTCGCGTTGCAAGGACCTGCAGTTTAAATTTGATTGACGCTTATCGGACTTACAAGCTTTGTATCTTCAAGTCTGAGCGGACCTTCTCACGCTTCGCCTCCACGTTTTTGGGAAGCGGGGCGTGACAAGCGGCCACCAGGTTAGAGAGTTTGGCCACTTTCTAAGATGAAGGCGTGAACCCTCTTGGTGTACACGGTCTTGTCGAGACGCTTGGTGTCTTGCAGTCTTGTCTAGTCTTGTCATGTATTGTCGCCGGTAGCACACGCTACGGCCATTGCCTATCACGTTTACCTTTCTGCACAGTTTTTACTTTCCCTGCATATATGTATACATACCATGCCGTTGCATCTCTCATGTAATCAACATTAAAATGTCGTCTTTAATTTCCTTTACCCTTGCAGTAGAGTCTTCTCACCTTTCCTTTGTAGACTTTACCTGACGTACAACTCCTTTTCTCTTGGGTGTTATACATCAGGTACTGAGACGGAGTACACAGACGAGCCGGCTTTATTCGAGGACTTGGAGTCAGAGGACGTTGACCCGGAGTACGTTCCAGACAAGGACCAGACCTAGAGGTTCCTCATTGTTGCTTTCTTATGGAGGTTACTGCTTTCTAGTTTGGGTGCGTAGCACCATTTTACTTCTTGTCTAGGTTGGGTGCATTGCACCATTAGTTTCCCTTTTCTGCAGTTGTAGCCATGCTTGGGCTTCTTTTTTAGACTTGATATATTGCTGGATATTATCTCTTTTATCAATGAATGCAGTTTCCTTCGAGTACTCTTATCTTATTGTTATGAAATTTTATATGCAAGAACATGTAATTAATTGGTATCCCTACAGACGCTTATTAGGCCCGAGCCTCACAGCTCTGGCCCATGCGGACCTTCGTCTCATCCTCGCACCCATTTTGGGAAGCGGGGCGTGACAGGTTTTAGTGGTGGCCCATGCAGGTCCCGCAAATATGAAAGTTCGTAGCAATAAAAATACTCGCATTCATTTAAATATCTAGTTTATCATGTACAAGTCTAAATTGGGTTTTTCTTGTCAATAGGATGGCAGGAGGACGCAATACTCGAGCCGGACCTTCAGCTGACGGGGCTATGGATGACCAAGGCGGTGAATTCCGCCAATTTTTGGGCATCATGAGAGAGATGTTGGACATTCAGCACCACTTGGTTGAGCAGTCCAACCAGGCTGCTCGAGCTGTTTAGGCTGCATCACCACCATCGCCGATGGCTCCACGGGCTGCACCGGGAGTGAAGTAGTTCAATGAGTTACAGCCGAGGACCTTTTCTGGGAAGAATGGACCACTGGATGTCAACGAAGGGATCCAGAGCACTGAGGATAAACTAATAGCTGATAAGATACCTGATGAGACCAGAATAGAGATAGCGAAGATGCAGCTGATTGAAAATGCAAGGAACTAGTGGCGCATTGGGGAGAGGCGTCTGCAGAAGCCAGTTGAATGGAGCACCTTCAAGTCTATGTTTAAGAAGAAGTACTTTCCCAAGGCTGCGAAGAGAGAGCTCTTGCAGCAGTTCGTGAATCTGACTCAGGGGAGCATGTCAGTAGATGAGTACAAAGCGGAGTTTGAGATGTTGAGCCGCTTCGCCCCACATATGGTGAAGAAGGAAGAGAACCGAGCTGATCGGTTTCGTCAGGGGCTGAACCCCAAGATCCAGTCCTCTATGACTTCAGTAGACTTGACTATTATGGGGGTTGTACTGAATGCAGCCAGGAACCATGATGCTGTAGCGAGGCTTTCTGATCCTGCTGCTGGTGGAGGAAAGAGACCGATGGAGCAGTACAGGCCAGCAGCTAGGCCTGCTATAAGATCCAATCAGACGGTGCCTTTCAAGAGGCCAGGAGCACCTGCACAGAACCAGACCAGGGGTCCATGCCATTTCTGCGGCAAACCGGGGCATACACAGAACAATTGCAGGAGGAAGCTGGGTTTTTGTGTAGTGTGTGGAGATGCCACACATGTTGCTAGAGATCGCCCGAACCTTCATCGTACTGTAGGCAGAGCACCAGCCCCACTGCAGAGTAGAGCACCGGTCCCTACTCAGAGAGGAGTTGTTGTTCGTCGACCCCCTTTGGCACCTCATGAGCAGATTTACCATCAGGCAGTGCCACCACGGAGGCCAGCTTATACCATGACAGCCGTGGATGCTGAAGATGTGGATGGCGTCATTGCATGTAATTCTTTAGAACTAGTCTTTTATTTTATAGCATAGATCATATTGTTTGCACATGGTTGTTTGATCCATGCTAGTTAGATTAGTAGCCTTGTTTAACCTTAGCTTTATCTTTTGTATCTTAGGCACCATTTTAGTGTCGTCTTACCCGGCTTTAACTTAGTTCGACTCCAATGCATCTATGTGCATCATAACCCGGAGATTCGTAACAGAGCACTCCATTCCCACCCATACACTTCCTAAGTGTTAGGACATCACTACAGGAAACGGAGTGGTGACAGTTAATATGGGATGCCGATTGATTCCGTGGGTGATCAGTTAACACGAGCTTTATGTCGACTTCATTGTACATGATCTACCACATTTCGATGTTGTTCTTGGCATCCATTGGTTGGGTGATTTCCATGATTCGATCGATTGCCGCAGCAAGAAAGTGGTGTTCAGGATACCAGGCCACCAGGAGTTCGAGTTTCACAGCAGAGAGCTATCGCTTAGGCCCGTTAGATTCTGAGCCAAGCCGGAGGTGTCGATCGTTGTCGCCATGCAGATGGAGACCAGTAGACCAGCAGTCGTCAGAGACTTCGACGACGTCTTCCAGGATGGTATTTCAGGGTTGTCACCCGACAGAGCTTTGGAGTTCAGCATAGACCTTATACCGGGAGCGCAACCTATTTCGAAGGCGCCGTATCGAATGACTCCTGCATAGCTTGAGGAGCTCCGGAAGCAATTGGACGAACTGTTGCAGAAGGGTTTCATACATCCTAGTGTGTCACCTTGGGGTGCACCAGTTCTGTTAGTGAAGAAGAAGGATGGATCCCGCAAGATGTGTGTGGACTACAGAGGGCTGAATACAATGACCGTGAAGAATAAGTATCCGCTGTCCCAGATTGATGATATTTTTAACCAGCTTAGAGGTTTGAGGGTTTTCTCGAAATTGGATTTGTGGAGCGGGTACCATCAGTTGAAAGTGAAGAAGGACTATATTCCGAAGACGGCCTTCAGGACAAAGTACGGACACTATGCATTCATAGTCATGCTGTTATGTGTGACCAACGTTCCAGCAGTGTTTATGAACTTGATGAATTTGATTTTCTACGACTTCCTGGATAAGTTCGTCGTCATCTTCATCGACGACATTCTTTTTATTCGAAGTCGAAAGAGGAGCATAGCCGTCATCTGAGGACAGTGTTGGAGACACTGAGACGTCATAAGTTGTATGCCAAGTATAGAAAGTACGAGCTCTGGTTGGACAGAGTCGCATTCCGGGGACATGTGGTGTCCGGTTGTAACGACCACTTTCCGACCGTTCGTTTTTCGCGCGTACGTTTCTCTTTCGTACGCGTATTTTTTTTTCCGTTTCCTTTCTTCTATGTGGAATACACAATGTGATATGTCGTTGTGACCGTATGAAACAGTAGTTATTTGTGGGTTTGTTAGTGAACGTCATTTCACGGGTCATTCTCCTACAAATCGGCTTTGATTGGAGAGACGTCGTGACTTTAGGCTTCGATGTTGGACCCTTTTATTTTTAGTCCTTTTTCCATGAACCTAGCACACGACCGAACCCCGTTTTCACGATCATCTCAGAGGCGCGATCACCCCGATATTTTCTTTGTAATTTTTGGACATCGAGGGACCAATCTGCAATAATACATTATTGATTTTTTAAATATTTTTCTTTTAAAAAAAGATTTCGAAATCAAGCTTCTGTACGTTTTAAGGTGGACTCAATATTTGTATATAATAAATACTTTATAAACAAAAACCTAACCTAATAACATTTATAATGAAATCAGATCCTTATTAAATATTGTTTTTTAAAGGAATCAAACTAAACTTGCAACGAACATTTATTTAAAAATTTTTTTCCTAAATCCTAACCTATTTGATTCTTCCCCACGTCACTATTCTCTCACGTTGACTAGTTCTACAATAATATGAGTATCCCAACTAACCTCCATCCCATGTATCAGCCCCACTCCTCAAAACTCCCCTCCCCACGTCTCTCTCTCTCTCTCTCCCCCTCCCCTATAATAACTGCACCATAAGGCAAGTGAGAAATAGTCAGCAAACCATATCTTTATTAACCCTTATATATTAACTTTTTCTATACCTCTAGCCTTACTTTTCCTCCTCAGCCCACGTGATCATAAACCCTACCTTTTAAAACACCTGGGCCATTTCTTTTTCCAACGCACAACTCAAACCCTATACACCAGCCGCCGCTTAGATCTCTCGGCCTCCTCCTCCCTTTCTCCTCTTCCACACGTAAGACCCATCGTCGGCTAACTCTGGTCACCTCCTTCACCGACAGCACCATCAACTCCGGCCTTCTCCCTCTTTTCGACAACTTTTCGACAGCACAAGAACCATACCGCCGGCCACTGTTCATGGCAACCGTCGCTGCCCCTACTACTGCACACGCCGCCACACCAAGTCACCGCTAACAATTCTCCGGCGATCCTCCATCGCTGTGCAGATCCTCTTCTTCCTCCCTCTTCTCTCCCTCCTTGAGAACACCCTAAAACTGCTGTTAGTCACCTAGAATTCTGCGGCCAGCTTCAATTCTCATCGCCGACGGCCGGCCATCCAGCCGCCACTCTCTCATTTGACAGATCTCCCTCCAACAGCAGCCCTCTTCCCTTTCCCCTTGTCACCCGGGATCCACACTCGTCTCTCTTGGAGCCGCCAGCCACATCATATCCCCCGGCAACCCACGACCCTCACCCACACACGCAACTTCACCTCAATCTGCCCGTACCATCCACGGCAGCCCCCATCTCCCTTAGGTCGCACAACTTGGAAGCTCGAAGCTCTAGATCTTTCCCTTCCTTGAGACGCCGACGAAACTTCTCCCTACCGTCGTCATTTGCTGCGTGCTACCGCAGCCGGAGCCCAAGCACGATTCCCGCAGATCTAGCGGCCTCCTGACATCTCGTCGTCGCCGTTGTCGTGCCGTCTCATTGCGCTACTCGCAACTGAGGCGATTCCGTTGTCGTGCCGTCTCGTTGTGCTACTCGTAACCGAGGCGATTCTGTTGTCATGCCGTCTTGTTGTGCTACTTGCAACGGATACGATCTGATGCCGTAACTGCTACCACATCATTTTGATGCGCTACCCGCGGCCGAGGAGTTCCAGACGACGACGACGCTTTGCCGTTCAGACCCGACTTCTGCCTTTTGAACGACGACAAGAGGTTGGTTCCCCTAAAGAGTAGTAAAACCCACACCGTAGCTCATCAAAACCTAATCTAAACTTGGTCAACATGAACTAAAGTTATTTTCTGCATCTTTAAAACGTTGTCCACCGTAGGAAAAGATCGACGAACGGACTAATTTTCTGTGCACATAGGATAGACGTCGATATAGACTGAAAAAACATTAAAATACGTGACTTTTGACTGTTAGGGTAGTCCCGCCAAATTTAGAAACAAACCGTAATAGGATTGACAAAAAGCGCGATCTGACATCGCCGTTGTCTTTTTTCAGACGGACCATTGCCGACGCGACGCTTCGACGAGACGATCCAGACAGACGACGCACTCGCCACCGCAGGTAAGTGTTTACACTTGTACTCGTACGGCCACATTTTGGCCATCTCTTTCTTAGAATGTTAGAGTACATTTAAAAAGAACCGGATGTGAAATGATAGCGTCTGGGACCCCCCTTGGCAGCTTAGACTTGACGACGAAGTCTAAGCACAACAAAAACAAAAACTGACACCTTAGGGTTATTCTGTGTGTGCATGCATGTGGACACCCTAGAATGAACATCTCCTCAACTCTGTCATGTCATGTCACAAAAGTCTACGGGTGTTTCAGGTGCCCTCCATGCAAGGGTGATCTCTGCTTGTCCCGTCTTGAGCACTTTGGGTGGAGGAAGGTTGAGCGTTCCCTCGGCTTGGCGGGTTTGGCCATCCACAAACCGAAAGGTGTGAATCTCTCTTGTCACCCTCAGTCTTGTCATGTCCCGTGCAGAAGGTTGAGCGTTCCCTCAGTTGAGAAGGTGCTAGCCGCCTTCTAACCGAAAAGCATGAACCTTAGTGACACACTTCTTGTCTTGTCATGTCCCGTGCACAAGGTTGAGCATTCCCTCGGTTGAGAAGGTGCTGGCATCCTTCTAACAAAAAGGTGTGAACCTTAGTGACACACTTCTTGTCTTGTCATGTCCTGTGCACAAGGTTGAGCATTCCCTCGGTTAAGAAGGTGCTAGCCCCCTTCTAATCGAAAGGTGTGAACCTTAGTGACACACTTCTTATCTTATCATGTCCCGTGCACTAGGTTGAGCATTCCCTCGGTACAGACAGAAAGGCGTGAACCTCAGTGACACACTTCTTGTCTTATTCGATCCCATCTAGTTTAGTCCTGTAGCTGGTAGCAGACACTACGGCTACTGTCTGTCTTGTTTACTTTCCAACACCGTTTTACTTTCTACCATGTCATAACACCAGCATGTTAATCAACCAGTAAAATGTTGCTCTAAATTATATTACACTTGCAGTAGAGTCTAACCCTTTCTTGTAGACTTTACCTGACGTACAGTTCCTTTTCTCTTGGGTGCTGTATGTCAGATGTTGAGCAAGAGCACATGGAAGAGCCAGACATTCCTGAGTACGTGGAGCCAGCGGACGTCGACCCGGAGTACGTACTTGACAAGGACCAATCTTAGAGGTCCCTCACCGTTGCAGTTCAGAGTTTTTCCTGCTTTCTAGTTCGGGTGCGTAGCACCGTTTACTTTTCTGTCTAGGTTGAGTGCTTGCACCAGTAGTTTACTTTCTGTGTTGTTGCCATGCTGGGCATTACTTTCTTTATTAGACTCTTGTACTTCTGGATATCTTGATGGAATAAAATGAATGCATTTCCTTTCAGTACTTTCTGTTGTTACGAATTTTTATATATGCAAGAACCTTAAAAAAATTTACAACGGTACCCCTACAGACACTTATTGGGTCCGAGCTTCATAGCTCCGGCCCAAGCGGGCCTTAGTCACGCTTCGCCTCCATAGTTTTGGGAAGCAGGGCGTGACATGTTTTAGTGGTGGTCCATGCATGCCTTGTAATTATAAAAGTTCATAGCAATAGTATTACTCGCATTCATTTTTATTATCCAGTTATCGTGTACGAGTCTAATTTGGGTCTTCCTTGTCAATAGGATGGCAGGAAGACGCAATACTCCAGCCGAGAGCTCAACGGATGGAGTTTCGGGAGACCTGGGCTGTGAATTCCGTCAGTTTCTGGGCCTCATGAGGGAGATGCTGGACGTTCAGCATCAATTGGTTCAGCAGTCCCATCAGGCTACCCGAGCCGTCCAGGCTCCACCGCCGCCACCTGCCTCGAGAGCTGCTCCAGGAGTGAAGCAGTTCAATGAGCTTCAGCCAAAGACATTTTCTAGGAAGGAAGGACCATTAGGTGCTAATGATTGGGTCCAAAGCACCGAAGAGAAGCTGGCAGCTGCGAAGATTCCTGAGGATACCAAGGTTGAGATAGTCAAGATGAAGCTGGCTGAGAATGCTAGGAACTGGTGGTGCATCGAGGAGAGGTGTCTACAGAATCCAGTGGAGTGGAAGACTTTCAAGTACATATTCAAAGAGAAGTATTTCCCAAAGGCTGTAAAGAGGGAGCTGTTGATCCGATTTGTGAATCTGAAGCAGGGGAATATGACGGTTGATGAGTACGAGGCAGAGTTCGAGATGCTAAGTCGATTTTCCTCGCATATGGTTAAGAAGGAAGAGAACCGAGCTGATCGGTTTCATCAGGGGCTGCACCCAAAGATTCAGGCTTCCATGTCCTCAGCAGACTTTTCGACCATGGAAGCTGTACTGAATGCCGCCAGGAATCTTGAGATCGTGGCATGTCTACCTGATCCTTCTGATGATGGAGGAAAGCGACCGATGGAGTAGCATGGGCCTTCTGCTAGGTCTATAGTGGGACCAGTTCAGTCAGTGCCTTTCAAGAGGCCAGGAGCAGCTGCTCAAAGCCAGACCAGAGAGCGATGTCTTTTCTGTGGAAAGCTGGGACATCGTAAGAATGATTACAGGAAGAGGCTGGGTTTATGTCTGGCATGTGGAGCCGCCACACACGTCACTGGAGATTTCCCGAGGTATCGCCATGTGGATGGTGGAGCACCAGCCCCACTGCAGAGTAGAGCGCCTGCCCCTACCCAGAGAGAAGCTGATGTCCGTGGAGCATATGTCATGCCAGCAGTGGATGGCGTCATTGCAGGTAACTCCATAGTTTTAGTCTTTCATATTATAGTTTAGTTTATTTTTTGGCTGCTTATGTATGTTCCAAAACTTTTTGTTTCCTTTCAAATCAAATCTTTAAAGTTTTGAAACTAGTCCACGAGATCACAACCCACCTATCTTCCCTCATCCATTACCGCAACTCCACACATTTTCCCACATGTTATTTTTTTAAAATATGTCTTTGGCCTTAAAATTTCTTTCCTCTTCTTCCCTCTTTGAAGTGTTATTTTCATTGTTGTTATGGTATTAGAACTGGTTATTATTGCTATAGGATTATGTTTGCGGGTAGGCTTAGAGTGAGGTGAGATATGTCGTAGCGATGATTAATTGATTTTGGAACACAAGGATATTATATTAGATTTATTTGGATGAAAAGAATGAGATGTCCAAGACTTATTTATAATACCGATGTGTGACGGACTCAATGGAGAATTCTGGTCGGATGAAATTATATGCGGGGAGATGAGAACTTATCAGACTTGAAACTTGGACGAGTGGTAGATAGGAGTAGCTACGGAGTATAGTATGATTTAGAGTGGTCATGAGAATGAGTAGAACATTTAAGCATCAAGACTTGATTATTGAGTTGACGTAAGAAGACATTGGGGATAACACGACGTGTTGAGATGAATGAATGGTTTGGTAGATGGATTTAATATTGGACGAGATTAGTTATAGCGAGTAAGGATAAGATGTGATTTTGATAATTCAATTTTTGGCGGATGAATTTATGGGACGATATGACGAAGCATGTATTGAGGACAAGGCAATTGTTGAATTGTGAACGGTGTTATAAGATAGACAAAGTTTTTGTCTTAGATTGGTGATTGGCTAGAATATCATTTTAGCGATTGATTAATGTTGGGAAGAGATTGAGAAATTTAAAGATGTTATGAGCAATGATGTTTAGTGGAGTGGTATGGTATGAGAAGATGATTATTATTTTATGAGAACTTGGGTTTGGAAATTTGAACGGCAGTGTTGGGCCTATAGCTAAGTGTTAGGATGTGAGTTTAGTCGTAGCATTATCCAGTGAAAAGACGAGTTATAACGAATTATCTGAGGAACGATGTTTGAAGAAATGGGATTAACGATCGTTATGTGTAGATATGAGAGTTATAGGCATTAGTGTATATAGATATTAATATTAATAGTATAAGTGATTCCGAGGACGGAATCATTTCTAAGGTGGGTAGAATGTAACGGCCACTTTCCGACCGTTCGTTTTTCGCGCGTACGTTTCTCTTTCGTACGCGTATTTTTTTTCCTTGTCCTTTCTTCTATCTGGAATACGCGATGTGATATGTCGTTGTGACCGTATGGAAGAGTAATTATTTGTGGGTTTGTTAGTGAACGTCATTTCACGGGTCGTTCTCCCACAAATCAGCTTTGATTAGAGAGATGTCGTGACTTTAGGCTTCGATGTTGGACCCTTTTATTTTTAGTTCTTTTTCCATGAACCTAGTGCACGACCGAACCCTGTTTTCACGATCACCTTGGAGGCGCGATCACCCCGATAATTTCTTTGTAATTTTTGGACATCGAGGGACCAATCTGTAATAATACATTATTGATTATTAAAATATTTTTCTTTAAAAAAAGATTTCGAAATCAAGCTTCTGTACGTTTTCAGGTGGACTCAATATTTGTATATAATAAATACTTTATAAACAAAAACCTAACCTAATAGCATTTATAATGAAATTAGATCCTTATTAAATATTTTTTTTAAATGAATCAAACAAAACTTCCAACGAACATTTTTTTAAAAATTTTTTTCCCTAAATCCTAACCTATTTGATTCTTCCCCACGTCACTATTCTCTCGCGTTGACTAGTTCTACAACAATAGGAGTATCCCAACTAACCCACATCCCATGTATCAGCCCCACTCCTCAAAACTCCCCTCCCCATCTCTCTCTCTCTCTCTCTCTCTCTCTCTCTCTCTCTCTCCCCCCCCCCCCCCCCGCCACACACACACACATAATAACTGCACCCTAAGGCAAGTGAGAAATAGTCAGCAAACCCTATCTTTATTAACCCTTATATATTAACTTTTTCTATACCTCTAGCCTTACTTTTCCCCCTCAGCCCACGTGATCATAAACCCTACCTTTTAAAACACCTGGGCCATTTCTTTTCCAACGCACAACTCAAACCCTATACACCAGCCGCCTCTTAGATCTCTCGGCCTCCTCCTCCCTCTCTCTTCTTCCACGTGCAAGACCCGTCGCCGGCCAACTCCGGTCACCTCCATCACCGACGGCACCATCAACTCCTTCCTTCTCCCTCTTTTCGACAACTTTTCGACAGCACAAGAACCATACCGCCGGCCACTGTTCACGACAACCACCGCTGCCCCTACTACTGCGCACGCCGCCGCACCAAGTCATCGCCGACAGCCCTCCGGTGATCCTCCGTCGCTGTGCAGACCCTCTTATTCCTCCCTCTTCTCTCCCTCCTTGAGAACACCCTAAAACTGCCGTTAGTCGCCTAGAATTCTGCGGCCAGCTTCAGTTCTCATCGCCGACGGCCGGCCATCCAGCCGCCACTCTCTCATTTGACAGATCTCCCTCCAACAGCAGCCGTCTTCCCTTTCCCCTTGTCACCCGGGATCCGCACTCGTCTCTCTTGGAGCTGCCGGCCACATCCTATCCCCCGGTAGCCCACGGCCCTCACCCGCACGCGCAACTTCACCTCGATCTGCATGTACCATCCACGGCAGCCCCCATCTCCCCTAGGCCGCACAACTTGGAAGCCCGAAGCTCTAGATCTTTCCCTTCCTTGAGACGCCGACGAAACTTCTCCCTACCGTCGTCATTCACTATGTGCTGCCGTAGCCGGAGCCCACACACGATTCCCGTAGATCTAGCGGCCTCCCGACATCTCGTCATTGCCATTGTCGTGTCGTCTCATTGCGCTACTCGCAACTGAGGCGATTCCGTTGTCGTGCCGTCTCGTTGTGCTACTCGTAACCGAGGCGATTCTGTTGTCGTGCCGTCTCGTTGTGCTACTCGCAACGGAGGCGATCTGATGCCGTAATCGCTGCCACATCATTTCGATGCGCTACCCACGGCCAAGGAGTTCCAGACGACGCCGACTCTTCGCCGTTCAGACCCGACTTCCGCTTTTTGAACGACGTCAAGAGGTTGGTTCCCCTAACGAGTAGTAAAACCCACACCGTAGCTCATCAAAACCTAATCTAAAATTGGTCAACGTGAACTAAATTTATTTTCTGCATCTTTAAAATGTTGTCCACCGTAGGAAAAGATCGACAAACAGACTAATTTTCTGTGCACATAGGATAGACGTCGATCTAGACTGAACAAAACATCAAAAGACGTGACTTTTGACTGTTAGGGTAGTCCCGCCAAATTTAGAAACAACCCGTAATAGGATTGACAAAAAGCACGATCTGACATCGCCGTTGTCCTGTTTCAGATGGACCATTGCTGACGTGATGCTTCGACAAGACAATCCGGATAGACGACGCACTCGCCACCGCAGGCAAGTGTTTACACTTGTACTCGTACAGCCACATTTAGGCCATCTCTTTCTTAGAATGTTAGAGCACATTTAAAGAGAACCGGATGTGAAATGATAGCGTC
The DNA here is from genome assembly GCA_030789695.1 of Scilla litardierei. NCBI lineage: Eukaryota > Viridiplantae > Streptophyta > Magnoliopsida > Asparagales > Asparagaceae > Scilla > Scilla litardierei. The sequence continues at coordinate 12,201 of JAULAV010002149.1, read as the reverse complement.
TGGGACCCCCCTTGGCAGCTTAGACTTGACTACGAAGTCTAAGCACAACAACAACAAAAACTGACACCTTAGGGTTATTCTGTGTGTGCGTGCGTGTGGAGACCCTAGAATGAACATCTCCTCAACTCTGTCATGTCATGTCACAAAATTCTATGGGCGTTTTAGGTGCCCTCCATGCAAGGGTGATCTCTGCTTGTCTCGTCTTGAGCACTTTGGGTGGAGGAAGGTTGAGCGTTCCCTCGGCTTGGCGGATTTGGCCACTAACAAACCGAAATGCATGAATCTCTCTTGTCACCCTCAGTCTTGTCTTGTCCCATGCAAAAGGTTGAGCGTTCCCTCGGTTGAGATGGTGCTGGCCGCCTTCTAACTGAAAGGCGTGAATCTTAGTGGCACACTTCTTGTCTTGTCTTGTCCCGTGCACAAGGTTGAGCGTTCCCTCGGTAGAGAAGGTGCTGGCCGCCTTCTAACCGAAAGGCGTGAACCTTTGTGACCACTTCTTATCTTGTCTTGTCCCATGCATAAGGTTGAGCGTTCCCTCGGTTGAGAAGGTGCTAGCTGCCTTCTAACTGAAAGGCGTGAACCTTAGTGACACACTTCTTGTTTTATCTTGTCCCATGCACTAGGTTGAGCGTTCCCTCGGTACAGACCGAAAGGCGTGAACCTCAGTGACGCACTTCTTGTCTTGTTCTGTCCCGTCTAGTTTAATCCCGTAGCTGGTAGCAGACGCTACGGCTACTGTCTATCTCATTTAATTTCCAGCACCGTTTTACTTTCTACCATGTCATAACACCAGCATGTTAATCAACCAGTAAAATGTTGCTCTAAATTATATTACACTTGCAGTAGAGTCTAACCCTTTCTTGTAGACTTTACTTGACGTACAGTTCCTTTTATCTTGGGTGTTGTACGTCAGGTGTTGAGCCAGAGCACGTGGACGAGCCGGACATTCCCGAGTACGTGGAGCCAGAGGACGTCGACCCGGAGTCGTACCTGACGAGGACCAGTCTTAGAGGTCCCTCACCGTTGCAGTTCAGAGTTTTTCCTGCTTTCTAGTTCGGGTGCGTAGCACTGTTTACTTTTCTGTCTAGGTTGGGTGCTTGCACCAGTAGTTTACTTTCTGTGTTGTTGCCATGCTGGGCATTACTTCCTTTATTAGACTCTTGTACTTCTGGATATCTTGATGGAATAAAATGAATGCATTTCCTTTCAATACTTTCTGTTGTTGCAAATTTTTATATATGCAAGAACCTGAAAATTTTTAAAACGGTACCCCTACAGACGCTTATTGGGTCCGAGCTTCTCAGCTCCGGCCCAAGCAGGCCTTAGTCATGCTTCGCCTCCGTAGTTTTGGGAAGCGGGGCGTGACACCGGTGATGGCATATATGTAGATCCGGAGATGGTCAGAGCAGTCAGTGAGTGGCCGACCCCACAGTCAACATCAGAAATCAGGAGCTTTCTTGGATTAGCTGGCTACTACCATCGGTTCATTAAGGATTTTTCGAGGATTGCGGAGCCGATGACAAAGCTGATGAGGAAGGACGAGGAGTTTTGTTGGTCGGAGGATTGTGAGAAGGCTTTCAGTATTTTGAAGGTGAGATTGACCACAGCACCGGTTTTGGCTGTACCGGATCGGAGCGGAGGCTTCGAGATGTACTATAATGCATCTGGCAAGGGTCTTGGATGTGTCCTGCATCAACATAGTCACGTGGCCGTGTACGCTTCTCAGTAGTTGAGAAATCATGAGAAGAACTACCTGGCGCACGATCTGGAGTTAGCAGCGGTGATATTTGCATTGAAGATCTGGAGACACTTCCTGCTGAGTGCGAGTGTGAAAATATTCACCGATCACAAAAGCTTGAAGTACATTTTTACGCAGAAGGAGCTCAACATGCGTCAGAGACGATGGTTGGAGCTGATAGCAGACTATGAGATAGATCTGCAGTATCACCTACGAAATCTGAATTTAGTGCCAGATGCTTTGAGCAGACTCCCTGTTATGATGATGCATACTACCGACTGGAGAGTACAGCAGGAGCTGAGAGGGATGAACATTGAGGTTGTCCTACCAGGAGTGATCGTTTCATTGATGAACTTGCAGATTCAGTCAACGATTGTGGATTGTATCAAAGCAGCTCGGGCAGGAGACCCGAAGCTGCAGAGGATCAAAAGACAGGTAGAAGCTGGACTTCAGACGGAGCTCATCATTCTTGAAGATGGATTGTTGAGGTACGGCAGTAGACTCTGTGTACCTGCAGGTGACATTAGAGAGAAGCTGTTGAGTGAGGCTCATAGCTCGCCTTATTCCATACACCATGGAGGCATGAAGATGTACAGGGACATCCGTCTAAACTATTGGGGGATTGGCATGAAGAGGATTGTGGCACGAAGCATTGCCAAGTGTTTGGTATGCCAGCAAGTGAAGGCGGAGCACCATCAGACAGCAGGATTGCTACAACCGCTTCCTATTTCGGAGTGGAAGTGGCAACACATCACGATGGATTTCGTGACAGTCCTACCTAGGAGCCCGAAGCAGAACGACGCAATTTGGGTGATCGTTGACCGATTGACCAAGTCTGCGCACTTCATCCCATTCCGAGTGGGACAGTCCATGGAAGCCTTGGCAAGGAAGTATCTAGAGGTGAAGATATTTTACTTCTCTATTATTAGTATCCTCTTAAGGTTTAGTCCGTGATGTAGAACGTGTACGTGCAGGAGATTGTGCGCTTACGTGGAGTTTCGGTGAGCATCGTATCTGACAGAGCTTCAAGATTCACATCTTAGTTCTACAAGAGTCTGTAGGAGAATCCTGGTACGAGTCTGAGTTTCAGTACGGTGTACCACCCACAGACCGATGGCCAGTCAGAGAGGACGATTCAGATTCTGGAGGATATGCTGAGAGCTTGTACGCTCGATCTGAAGGGTCCGTGGGAAGATCATCTCCATCTAGTGGAATTCTTATACAACAATGCTACCAGGCGAGCAGTGGCATGGCACCATTTGCTGCACTATATGGAAGGAAATGTTGATCGCCACTGAGCTGGGATGACATCGGAGACCGAGAGATGTTGGGTCCGGAGATGATTGTAGAGGCTGTGGATGTCGTGAGAGACATCAGGGATAAGCTTCGGATTCCGCAAGATTGTTACAATTATTGGGCAGACACCAAGAGACGACCTTTGGAGTTTCAGCCTAGAGATCATGTCTTCGTGAAGATTTCTTCGAACCGCAGAGTCATTTGTTTCGGGAAGAAGGGAAAGCTGAGTCCGAGGTTTATTGGACTGTTTGATGTGCTGGAGCATGTGGGAGCAGTGGCTTATCGCCTTGCTCTACCACCATCTTTGGAGGGAGTTCACGACGTTTTCCACGTATCTCAGCTATGTCGATACGTAGTGACCCATCGCACACTGTGGATTTTTCAGAGATCACGGTTCGATCGGACACGACTTATGCGCATTAGCCAGTACAGATTTTGGACCGTCGACAGAAGAAGTTGAGGAACAAGGTAGTCGACCTGGTGAGAGTGATGTGGCATCACGGATCACCTGGAGAGTCCACGTGGGAGCGCGAAGAAGAGATGAGGGAGCACTACCCGCATTTATTTCCTGAGTAGTAGTTGATGTAGATCCCGAGGACAGAATCTTTCCTTAAGGTGGGTAGGATGTAACGGTCGTTTTTCGACCGTGTGTATTTTAGCGCGTACTTTCTTTTTCGTACGCGTATTTATTGTGACCTTCTTTTGAATCCTAAACACGCAAAGTTATATATCGTTGTGACCCTCTAAGAGTGTAGTTATTTGTGGAATTTTTTATGAACGTCATTTCACGGGTCATTCTTCCTCAAATCTACTTTGAAGGAAGTGGTGTCTTAACCTTTAGACTACGACGTTGGTTATTTATTTTTATTATCGTTTTTCGTAAACCTAGCACGTGACCGAACACCGTACTCTCGATCCTCTCCTCGCCACGGTCGTCCCGATATTTTTCTTGTATATTTCGGACATCGTTAGACTGACCCTTCACCTTAATTATTTTAATATTAAATTTTATCCCTAGGTTAATTCAAATTTCAAATCCCAACACTAAATCAAATCTAATCTCAAGGAATCCTACGTATCCTACCATTTAACTTCCTAGTCTATTTAGAACACTAAGTCTACCCTCCCCCTCTCACAGTTTCTCTCCCATCTATCCCTTAAGTCCACCCTTTTTCTCCCCCACTTAGCAATCTCCCCTCATTATAACGCATGCAACCCAAGCCCTAGGGTTTACAACAAACCCAGCCGCCGACTTTCACCTCTCCCCCTCGACAAGCCGACGCCTCCCCCTTGCCATCCACCTCCACGCGGAACCCCCCCGACAGCCGGCTCTCCACCACAGCAGACCCCCTCTGGCCCCCTCTCCTCTATCATACCGCCGGCTCTCTCCCCCCTCAAGAACCCCCCTCCCCCCGCGTGACCTGCCCTTTTCCCTCTCCCCATTAGCCACCACTGACCACCCCTCTTTCACTCTGGCTTGCCCTCCACCCTCACAGCAGACCCCACTACTGCCGGCCTTCCCTTGCTACACCCTGCTGGCCACCCTTCACTAGGCCACGGGCCACCCCCACGGCAAACCTGCCGCCGGCCTCCTATCCATGGTAGCCCTCACGGCCAACACCCCAGCAGGCCGCACCCCCCTCATCACCTGCCCTGTTGTCCATGCAACGGTAGCCCTTGCGCCCTAGGAGCCCACGCGTGCAGCTGATCCGTCAGCTCCCGACATCGTTGTGCTCCCCTCGCTTCACCCCAGGCCGAACACCCTCTCCGCTGACTTTACTATTGCCGCAAGCCGCTTCGTTGTACTACTCGCAACCGAGGTGACCCCGATGCCGTTACCATTTTGATGCGCTACCCGCAGCCAGCACAATCCCGAGGTAACTTCCTTACTATGTTACCCGCAGTCGAGGAAACCGGAAACGGCGAGATCCAGCACTGCTTTCAGATTCGACGTTGGACTCGTGCGCGTTCATCTTACTAGGTTGGTTCCCCTCACTCGTAGCGACCCACACCGTAAGACATCAAAACCTAATTAAAAATCGACAACTTAACTACTAAATTTATTTTACACTCCTTTAAAACGTTGTGAAACCGTAGATCGACGATCAGACTTTTAACTATGCATATAGGGTAGAATCGTCGAATAGGCTGAATCAAACTTGACTTGAAACCGATAGGATAGCCACGGTCAACTTAGAGACAACGTAATAGGATTGCTAAACCGGTCCTGACACCGCCCATTGACTTGTGACAGCGGACATTGATCGACTCGCTGCCAGTGACGAGACGCTTCCGACGGACGTTCTTCTCGCCATTTCAGGCAAGTGTACCCACTTGCGTACTTACGGCCACGATTAGGCTATCTCTCTTTAAATTGTAATAGTATGAACAAGAGAACCAGACGTGAAATGATAGCATATGCTACACCCTCACGACAGCCTAGACTTGACGACGAAGTCTAGGTATATAAATTGCTATAACTGTCATGCTAGGAACTCTCTCTCTCTCTGTGTGTGTGTGTGTGTGTACGTGTAGACCCCCTAGAATGAAAAGAACATACTATACTCATGTCATGCCATATAACAATCTTTCAAGAAATGTTTTAAACAGCCTGCGGGCAAAAGGGCACTCTCCAAGATAGAGAGAGTGACCCCTTGTACAGATACACAACCTGTGGGAAGCCCGGCACTCATCGAGTGGAGTAAGTGACCCTTGGTAACCCACCGGGATTGAGACACCCACCTAGCAGAGTGGGTGATCCTTGGTACGGAACAACCTACGGGAAGCTCGGCACTCACATAGCAGAGTGAGTGGCCCCTGCAACCTGTGGGTATAGAGGCACTCACCTAGTAGAGTGAGTGGTCCTCGTACAGTCTTGTCTGAGCACTTGGGGTGGGGTTGGGTTGAGCGGCCACCAGGTTAGAGAGTTGGCCACTTTCTAAACTGAAGGCGTGAACCCTCTTGGTGTCACACAGTCTTGTCTAGTCTTGTCATGTCTTGTCATCGGTAGCACACGCTTCGGCCATTGCCTGTCACGTTTACTTTTCTGCACAGTTTTTACTTTCCCTGCATATATGTATAAATGCCATGTTGTTGCATCTCTCATGTAATCAACATTAAAATGTCGTCTTTAATTTCCTTTACACTTGCAGTAGATTCTTCTCACCTTTCCTTTGCAGAATTTACCTGACGTACAGCTCCTTTTCTCTTGGGTGTTGTACGCTGGGTACTGAGATGGAGTACACAGACGAGCCGGCTGTACTCGAAGACTTGGAGTCAAAGGACATTGACCCGTAGTACGTTCCAGACGAGGACCAAACCTAGAGGTTCCTCACAGTTACTGTCTTACAGAGGTTACTACTTTCTAGTTTGGGTGCGTATCACCATTTTACTTCTTGTCTAGGTTGGGTGCGTCGTACCATTAGTTTCCCTTTTTCACAGTTGTAGCCATGCTTGGGCTTCTTTTTTAGACTTGATATATTGCTGGATATTATCTCTTTCATCAATGAATGCAGCTTCCTTCGAGTACTCTTATCTTATTGTTATGAACTTTTATATGCAAGAACCTTTAATTAATTGGTATACCTACAGACACTTATTGGGGGGCCCAAGCCTCACAGCTCCGGCCCATGCGGACCTTCGTCTCGTCCTCGCACCCGTTTTGGGAAGCGGGGCTTGACAGGTTTTAGTAATGGCCCATGCAGGTCCCGCAAATATGAAAGTTCGTAGCAATAAAAATACTCGCATTATTTAAATATCCAGTTTATCATGTACACGTCTAAATTGGGTTTTCCTTGTCAATAGGATGGCAGGAGGAAGCAATCTCGAGCCGGACATTCAGCAGACGGGGCCATGGATGTCAAGGTGGTGAATTCCACCAATTTCTTGGCATCATATGAGAGATGTTGTACATTCAGCACCACTTGGTTGAGCAGTCCAACCAGGCTGCCCGAGCTGTTCAGGCTGCATCACCACCATCGTCGTCAGCTCCACGGGCTGCACCGGGAGTGAAGCAGTTCAATGAGTTACAGCCGAGGACCTTTTCTAGGAAGAATGGACCACTGGATGCCCACGAGTGGATCCAGAGCACTGAGGATAAACTAATAGGTGCTAAGATACCTGATGAGACCAGAGTGGATATAGCGAAGATGCAGCTGATTGAGAATGCAAGGAACTGGTGGCGCATTGAGGAGAGGCATCTGCAGAAGCTAGTTGAATGGAGCACCTTCAAGTCTATATTCAAGGAGAAGTACTTCCCCAAGGCTATGAAGAGAGAGCTCTTGCAACGGTTCGTGAATCTGACTCAGGGGAGCATGTCGGTAGATGAGTACGAAGCAGAGTTTGAGATGTTGAGCCGCTTTGCCCCACATATGGGGAAGAAGGAAGAGAACCGAGTTGATCATTTTCGTCAGGGGCTAAACCCCAAGATCCAATCCTCTATGACTTCAGCAGACTTGACTACTATGGGGGCTGTGCTGAATGCAGCCAGGAACCATGAGGATGTAGCGAGACTTCCTGATCCTGCTGCTGGTGGAGGAAAGAGACCGATGGAGCAGTACAAGCCAGCAGCTTGGCCTGCTATGAGATCCAATCAGACGGTGCCTTTCAAGAGGCCAGGAGCTCCTACATAGAACAAGACCAGGGGTCCATGCCATTTCTGCGGCAAACCGGGGCATACACAGAACAATTGGAAGAGGAAGCTGGGTTTGTGTCTAGTGTGTGGAGATGCCACACACGTTGCTAGAGATTGCCCGAACCTTCATCATACTGTGGGCGGAGCACCAGCCCCACTGCAGAGTAGAGCACTGCCCCTACTCAGAGAGGAGCTGTTGTTCGTCGACACCCTTTGGCACCTTAGGAGCAGATTTACCGTCAGGTAGTGCCACCACGGAGGCCCGCTTATACCATGACAGTCGTGGAGGCTGAAGACGTGGATGGCGTCATTGCAGGTAATTCTTTAAAACTAGTCTTTTATTTTATAGCATAGATCATATTGTTTGCACATGGTTGTTTGATCCATGCTAGTTAGATTAGTAGCCTTGTTTAACCTTAGCTTTATCTTTTGTATCTTAGGCACCATTTTAGTGTCGTCTTACCTAGCTTTAAATTTTTTCGACTCCGATGCATCTATGTGCATCATAACCCGGAGATTCGTAACAGAGCACTCCATTCCCACCCATACACTTCCTCAGTGTTAGGACATCACTACAGGAAACGGAATGGTGACGGTTAATTTGGGATGCTGATCGATTTCGTTGGTGATCAGTGGACACGAGCTTTATGCCGACTTCATTGTCCATGATCTACCACATTTCAATGTTGTTCTTGGCATCAGTTGGTTGTGAGATTTCCATGCTTCGATCGATTGCCGCAGTAAGAAAGTGGTGTTCAGGATACCAGGCCACCAGGAGTTCGAGTTTCACAGCAGAGAGCAATTGCTTGGGCCCGTTAGATTCCGGGCCAAGCCGGAGGAGTCGATCGTTGTCTCCATGCAGATGGAGGCCAGTAGACCAGCAGTCGTCAGAGACTTCTACGACGTCTTCCCGGATGATATTTCAGGGTTGCCACTCGACAGAGCTTTGGAGTTCAGCATAGACCTTATGTCGGGAGCACAACCTATTTCGAAGGCGCCGTATCGGATGGCTCCTACAGAGCTTGAGGAGCTGCGGAAGCAATTGGACGAACTGTTGCAGAAGGGTTTCATACATCCTAGTGTGTCACCTTGGGGTGCACAAGTTCTGTTAGTGAAGAAGAAGGATGGATCCCGCAGGATGTGTGTGGACTACAGAGGGCTGAATGCAGTGACCGTGAAGAATAAGTATCCGCTGCCCCAGATTGATGATATTTTTGACCAGCTTGGAGGTTCGAGGGTTTTCTCGAAATTGGATTTAAGGAGCGGGTACCATTAGTTGAAAGTGAAGAAGGATGATATTCCGAAGACAGCCTTCAGGACAAAATACGGACACTATGAGTTCGTAGTCATGCCGTTTGGTGTGACCAACTGTCACGCCACGCTTCCCAAAAATGTGGAGGCGAAGCGTGAGAAGGTCCGCTCAGACTTGAAGCTACAAAGCTGCAAATCCGATAAGCGTCAATAAAATTTAAACTGCAGGTCCTTACAATGCGAAACGAAACAAAGATAATAATAAGGAAAAGAGACAAAAGAGATATCTCAGAATATCCATAATAATAAATTTCAACATCGCAGAAAAGCCACCAGGCTAAAAGGAAAGAGTCTAAAAGAGGCCCCAGCATGGCCAACAAAAGTACAAAGTACAAAAACAAAGTAATGGTGCTACGCAATGGCAACTAACAATAACCTAAGCAAAAACAACTCAAACAGTATCTAAGACTGGTCTCCGGTGTCCACCAACTCCTCGTCAAAAGTAGGCTCTGGCTCAGCGTCAGCAAACACGACGTCCTCAGCTACGAACTCTGGCTCAGGGTCTAATATGTGACACCCAAAAGAGCAAGGGGCACATGTCAGCAAGTCTACAAGAGACTTGTGCAAGGAAACTGAAAGTGAAGGTAAGCAACCTAGCAGTTCTAGCATGAATGCAATGACATGGCAGTTAAAGTAAGAGTGCAACAAGTAAAGTAAAGTAAAGTACGAGCATGGCATGGATGTCAAGTTTTACAAGTAACACTCACTAGTACAAGACAAGTAAAGTAAGCACCTCGTGCACAGAGATTCCGCCTTTTGGCTAGAGTGGCTGCGCGGGCCAACTCCTAAGCTCAAGTGATCATTTATCCCTACCCCTCCACGTGTATCGAGCCAGGGCCTTACCCCCGAACACGGAATGCTCGCTTCTGGATCACGAGCCAGGAAGTGTTTTTAACAAGTATGGTGTAGGGGTGCACCTAGCCGGACAAGGAAGTACAAGTACAAGTATTGTAGTGTGTGCTACGAATGCGACATTCAATGCATGGATGACATGACATGGCAAGTAGTAAGGCGTACAAGTAAAGAAAGTAAACATGACAGTTTAGTATGCATGATCAAAAAGTTAAAGAGTAGGATCTAGCTTCGTTGTCAAGCTAGATCAATTTAGGTGACGGATCTAGTTTCGTTGTCAAACTAGATCAAGTAGGCGTCTAGCCAGCTATCATTTCACTGACTAGTCTCTTTTACGCTAAAAACAAGGGAGTGGCCTAAAAACATGGCCCTACACAAGAGTTGGAAAGTTTCACTTGCATGCAAGTACAACGTCAGAGAAACACCGTCCAACGAGTCCAAAGTCACAATTCCTACGTGCACAAGTCCACCGGCCTACATCCGTTTTATTAATCTTGATTAGTGAGTGATAAAACATTTAAAATACTTTTAAAAACGTTGATTTTAGTCTTGATTAGCATGCAATGGGTTGGGGGTCCTAGGGGTGCAAAGCGTTACCTCAACACAACGCGAAAGCTACACTGGCGTCGGGTAGCGACGCCAGGGGTTGGAATAAAAAGATCGCGCTCTAAGTCCTGATTCCAATATAGATTCCTCGCTGGAAAGTTCAGAGCATCAACCGGAGCGACGAGTCCAGATTCCAAAGCTAGCACGTGCGACGACGGGCTACGACGTGTCGCAACGTCGTACACGAAAAATCATCGGAGAGAAAGCACCTAGGTGGGGCCCACAGTAGTCCTAGGGACCAATAGGGGACCCACAATACCTCTGGAGAACTTGGGGGGCCCACGGTGGCAAGTGGTGCGACGGGTGCGGGGTTGCGACGTTTGGCTCTCGGTCAGATAGCCTCGGTGAGGGGGAATCTTTCGGTCGGGCACTGTGGATGCGGGGGAACGGGCGCTGCAACGTTGCGGGGTGCGGGCTCTTGGCGGGTGCGGGGCTGTCTCTCGGTCGGTGCGGAGGGAGCGGTCGGTCGGTGCGGGCGGGTGAGAGTTGCAATCGTTGCAACCATTGCAACGATGCAGAGAGCGGTCGGTGCAGGCGGGGGCTTCGGTCGGGCACGGTGCGGAGCGGAGCGACAGAGCGGGCGGCTGTGCGGAGCGGGATGCGGGCGAAGCTCTCGGTCTGACCGAGTGCTCCTCTCGGTCGGAGCGGGAGCACGGAGCGGAGCGGTGCAGCGGCTACGGTGCGGGGGCAGCTAGCTGTCTGAGCGGGGGAACGGGGGCCGTTTCTTCGGTCGTGCGGGGAGATGGCTGTCGCAACGTTGCGACGATTCGTCGCAACGTCAAATTTGAGTTTTGGAAGCGGCTAGGGTTAATTTCTTGCGAAAATAGGTCTTCCTAAAGGTTGTTTATATAGTGTAGATGGGTTGACTAGGTCTAGGGCTAATCCTAATAGGATTAGGAGTTTAAAATAATTTAAAATTCAAATCTCACCATCTCCAACTCACCCAAGGCTTGGGTGCGGCCCAAATGAACTGAAAATTGGCTCAAAAATTATTTAAAACGTTTTAAACTTAAATAAATTTTATTTGGCCGAAATTAATTTAAAACTTAATTATTAAAAATATTATAAACCTTGTTAAAAATATAAAAGTGGTCAAATGAACTCCAAAAATTATAAAATAAATATCGTGGTGATCGTGGTGACGAGAGAAAGCTAACTAAGAAGACAAATCTCAATTTTGACGTCAGACGACGAAACTAAAAATAGAAACGTCTCCCGTCAAAAGCGAAAATCGCAACGTCTCATCGAATAAGATTAAATTGTGGGAAAACGACTCAAGAAATGTCGTTCCAAATTAGTGCCACTATTTAATACTCTCAGAGACGTTCACAACGGCATATCACACCAAAGTGTTCATAAACAAATAAAGTCTAAAATAAACACGTGCGCGGCCAAAAGCACGTGCACGAACAAAGTACAACGAAAAGTGGTCGTTACATCCTCCCCACCTTAGAAATGATTCCGTCCTCGGAATCAACATCAAGAACTGCTCGGGAAAAGGTGTGGGATGCGCTCTCTCATCTCATCCTCATGCTCCCAGGTAGACTCACCAGGGGAACCGTGACGCCACTGCACTCGAACCAAGTCGACGGTCTTATTCCTCAGCTGCTTCTGTCGACGATCCAGAATCTCAACTGGCTGCTGGTCATAAGACAGATCCGGACGTACCGTGATCTCCGAGAAATCCACAGCATGGGATGGATCACTAACGTATCGACGTAACTGGGATACGTGGAATACGTCGTGAACTCCCTCCAGCGACGGC
>JAULAV010002147.1:0-25000 GCA_030789695.1 Scilla litardierei | reverse complement strand
TATGAGCATGAGTGAAGTTGCAGTTGGTAGGGTGGTTCGATAGGAGTCCAACGGCGATAGGGTGGTCATCGTAGGTGGCCGGATGGTCGGTGGGCGCAAGTTTTCCCGGCGGTGACGCAGATCTGTAAAACTGTCGTTACGTCGAGTTCGAGAGATGTTTCGAGGAGGTAGAGATGAGGAAAGAGGGCAAGGGGAGTTGGAGATGCTTGGGGGGGTCAAAGGAGAGTTCGACGGTGGCAGAGTTCACCGGAGGGGGTGGCCGGAGGGCGGCGGGCGTCGGGTTTTCCGGCGGGCAGTGGATCTGTCCAAAAATTGTGTTTGTGAGGCTGTTTTGATGGGTTTCAATGGAGTTTTGAGGGGTGTTGATAAAGGGAGAGTGAGGAGGAGGAAGGGTAGTGAGTTGACGACGAAGAGGGGGACCGGAGTACGGCCGGCGGTGGCCGTGGTGGCCGAAAAAATGAGATGGCCGCCGGGTTGAAGGTGGGCTGTCCAAGAATTCGGCCATGGGGTTTGTGGGTGTTTTTAGAGGGAGAAAGAGGGGAGGAGGGAGAGAGGAAGGAGGAGGTGTTGGAGAATAATGCCCTCCAGGCTATTTATCTCTGTGTGAATGGCACAAACGTCTTGTTTGAAATAACAGTAAGCTGTTTGGTAATGATTTATCTAAGTTATAATGTAGAAAACATTAGATATTAACTTAGGTAAAGTCCTGAGACTTTATGCAAGGTCAAACAGATATCGAAATGAGTATCTCGATCATGGAGAAATGTTTGACCGTCTGTAGCATAAGTCTAAAAAGGTTTCGTGGTCGTAGATGTTTCGAGACAAGGATATCGAAACATCGGATAGACCATTGTGTCTTAGTCTTCACCGTTAAGCGGTGGCGATGATCTCATGATCGTTCGACTTGGCGAAGTCAGAGACGAGACACAGGTGCTCATTTGAGAATGAGTTCACTGAACGATCCACAAGAGTTATCATATGGTTACGTTGACCAATCTGTCAATGATAACTCTTAGTGATGATAGGCAAGTTGGTCTTTTGACTTGAGGTCATTTGACGAACCTGTGCGTGAACGGTGCCACTTAGATCACTGACCTAACTTCGAGTCTAGGCCTGTTGAAAGGTCTTTGATTGGGTGTCACTTGAAGCGTACGAGGAGAGTAATGACCAAGAGAGGATTCGTCTCTCTCGGTCAATGGGAGTTAGTGTCGTAGAGTTAGTTCGGTCTTTAGTAAAAACTCTGCGCAGAGTATGTTGGAAGAAGTCCAACATTAATTGACTAAAGATCGATAGAAACTAACCGGAGTCAAGTTATTAGGGTTGACAGTTTGACCATACCCTAGACTTGATCTACATGACATAGTTAAGACGAAAAGACTATAACTGCAGAATTCATCACGGACACAGTCAGAGTGGTCTCGACAATACTCATGTCAATGAGTTAACCACATAATGATGATTCCTGAAGCAGGGAGGGCAACCACTGCTCGTGGTTACTGCCGTATAGGGCTTCGAGCCCAACCTGTTGTAAGGGTCAGGCTGTAGGGTCTCACACAGAGTGTGATCTTCGTCTAGTAATAGGTAGAAATTAGTTAGGGAGAATATTTTGCATTTTTTATGCAAGGGATGGAATAATTGCATTTGATGCAATATGATAATTTAAGCCTAGATATGGATTATTTTGCATTTGATGCAAAAGATATTAAATGTGTTTTAAATTGTTTAAAACAATATTTAATAAAATAAATGCAAGGAAATGTTCACGGGTAAGACGGGAATGTCCCGGTCTACGCCCAGGTTCGAACGGCGTCCAAATCAGACGCCAAACGCAAAAGTTATGTCCAAAACAATATAAACCCCAAGCCCTCGTATACATCAGCCCAAGGGGCTGATTTAATTAAAGAGAGGGGGCCCAGCAGGCCTGACCAAATGGCCGGGCAATTAAAAAGGGGCCCAGCGCCCGTGTGGGCGCTGGCGCCCGCGTGAGCGCGTGCAAAGCACGCGCCCAAGTGGGCCGCCAGCGCCCACAAAGGGCGCGTGCAGGGCACGCGCCCCTGCGGGGCACTGTGCCTACACGTGCTAAGGCACGTGCAGCGAAAATGCCTCGAGGCGCATGCGCTGCACGCGGCCTGTCGTTGGTTGGGCCACACGCTGCCTAGGGCAGCGTGTATTTTTGGACGGCTGCTGTTTTTGCGTTTTGGGTATGTTTGGACTAAACTTTGGACATATAATTGGAGGGTCAAACGAACTCCGATTGATGAACGGTTTTTTCCTATGCGTTCACCGTAGAACACCCTTCAGATTGATAGGTTGTATCAATCATGAAGCTCAACGGTTAGGGAGTTAAAATTCACGGAAGTTTGTACTTTGTGAAGTGCAAACTAACTTGATTTTAACTTACCCAAATAATTAGTCCCACATCGGATTTTGAGAAAAGGGGAGAGTCCGCCTCCTATATAAATAGGGGTCTGCTCTCCTCCTCAAAACTCGTCCCAAGCTCTAGATCTGAGCGGCTCTCGTAAATGTTGGAGCACGCTCGGATCTAAGCTTAAATTAATATTTCTCCTCTCTCTTAAATTTCTGTCTTGCTCCTGAGGGCTCTAGCAAAGCCGCGAAGGGGTTTGGATTCAGACCCGAAATCTATGCGGAGGTTTCACTCGCGTGAAACTTTCTTCGGCGGTTGGTTGGCTCGGCGACAAGGGGATTGATCGCCTCGGGATGCGGAGCGGTTCGGGGAGCGGTTCGAGGAGCGGCTCGGCGTGGGACGGGAGCAGCTCGGAAGACGGTGCGGAACATCTCGCCTGCTCCAGGGTTGAGATTCCGGGTATGTAGTTTAATTAAGCATTAGTTTAATTTAATCGCAGTAGGTTAGATCCTTCTTGGGATGGTCAGGTCCATCCCAAGTTGGCATAGATTTTGGCTAAGGGTCTTGGACCTTAGGGATAAGATAAAATTGTTTTAACTGCATGTTAATTAGATTAACAAGTTTTTCTTCCGCTGCAATTGTTTTTCTGTCTATGTTCCGTCCGACTTAGGACGGGACTAGAGTTTTTGTGCCCTAAGGGAACCGCCAATTCCCTTCAGGAGGGAGGTTGGCCGGAGGCTTGGGGTGGCTGTGAGGTGCCTCACCGTCGGCGAGGAGGGGCGCATGAAGAAGAAGGAGGCGGCCATATGGGTTGGTTGCTTGAAAAGCTAGGGTAGGGGGTGAGTTTGCATGATATAAGGGGAGTTTGCTAAAATGTTATGAAATGGGGTGTACTTAAGGATGACTAGGAGAGAGGGTGTGTGAGAGAGGTGTGCAATGAGGGGAAAAGGAAGGTGTGAGTAGCAATGAAATCCCACATTCATGATACGTTGGGATCTCATTAAGATTTGATTAATTTTGAAATTTCAAAAAGATTAGAGGCTAATCAACGGTTGAAAATTGATTAGGGGATAACTTCCACTACGGGCATCAGAAAAATAATCCGAAAATACCGAGACGATCGTGGAGACGAGAAGTACGGGGCTACAGTGTCCGATTGCGTGTTACACCTACCAAAAATTATCTTAAAATCGGGAACCGTGTATTGGTGCCAAAAGACCAAAACGCCCTTCCATTCAAAGCTATTTTGCGAGAAAACGAGCTGTGAGATGACGTTCCCAAAAATTACCATAAAATTCTACACTTCCATATGGTCACAACGGCATATCACATCGTATATACCAAAACCAAGAAAGAGTCAAATAAAATACGTGCACGAAAGGTATGTGCACGTAGAAAAAAACGAACGGTCGGAAAGCGGCCGTTACATCACGCGAGCTCCTCTCATCCTCGTGCGCAACACACACGCAGCGGCCCTCCTCTCTTTACCCAATGCACACAGCATCCGCACGATATAACCCGCAGCTCATCCCATCTTCTTCACACATGCAACGCCGTGCCTCTCCCCTAGCCGCCTGCAGACCCGCCAACCCTCTTCTCTCCAACAAAACCCAAGAGCAACCGTGTGCAACTCACAGGAAGCCCCTACCCGTGCATAAACCACCATTAGCACTTCTCCAAGCATCAACAACCACCTGCAGAGCCTCCAACAGCCACTGCCACCTTCCCGTGAGTCGACGGTAGATTCTCGAGGCTCAACATCGTTGTTTTGGTGTCGTACACGTCGCCACTACCCATCGATGCATCCCGAATCTTCTCTGCACCACCGGTTAGTAGATCTACCCCTTAACATACTATAACCCAAAGTGGAATATAGAAAACCTAATAAAACGGAACTTTAGACGTCGTAGGAATCATTTTAACACTCGTTACAATCAAAACAGTCTGATCTGAATATGTGTTTTATCAAACCAGCGAATCACTATCACCATAGCGTAGTACCCATCGAGACGAACCCGACGACACCAAGAATGCTGAAATCAGGCAAGTGTGCAATTAAATATGAATTTTTGAAATTTGATGATTATTACGCCATTTTTATTTTAATCTGCATATCTTGAAAACTAAACGTCGTAGGAATCATTTTAACACTCGTTATAATCAAAACAGTCTGATCTGAATATGTGTTTTATCAAACCAGCGAATCACTATCACCATAGCGTGGTACCCGTCGAGACGAACCCGACGACACCAAGAACGCTGAAATCAGGCAAGTGTGCAATTAAATATGAATTTTTGAAGTTTGATGATTATTACACCATTTTTATTTTAATCTGCATATCTTGAAAACTGCACGTGAAATGACGCATGAAATTATTTCCATAATGTTCTAGACCAAAAATGTGACATTTTGATATATAATTTGATGGGGTTCAACTTTAAACATTGGAAAAGAAAACTAGTTTCCATAACCTGTTCGTTAAACCCACATGTTCAACACTCTTGTTAATTTATTGTAAATGTCGTTCAACCCTCTCTTAATGATGGAAAATGTTGTATAAAAAGAAATGATGACATTGGTAAATTGGTACATATCTTGTCTGGACATTTTGAATGTTTAACAAATTGTGACATCGTGAAATCATGCGCCTCAAAGGCGAAATCGTGACTTCGTGATGTCGTGTGAGTCGACAAGGATGGCTCGTGTTCCAGTGCAAAACTGGGGTGGGGTTAGGATTGAGCGGACACTGGGCGTATGAAAGGGTCCTCTCTTCAAGAGCACCACCCGCATGCGGTGGGGTAGCGTCAATCATGGTAAACCCCCGTGAGAAGAACGATTCATTCATCACGACCTAAAGGCGAGAACCCTATGAGAGTTATGAAATATTGACATGGAACTTGAAATTACTATCGTTGTCTTAGTTAATTTGACATGCTAATTAAACAAAAGAAAAGCTTTATTTTACTTCTTAAACTGCTTAGAACTGCATGTTGGAATTTCTTACTTTACTTCATTTATAACTGGCATGTTTAAACCAATTGTTGACATCTCAGATAAACTATTAATGCTTCTCAAATTCAATATTATTTTTGTACATCTTGCCTTGGGTGTCTAACCTCTTCTTGCATACCCTTGCTGATATACATTCATGTTTTTGGATGTATGTCAGATCCCGATTTTGAGTGCTAGGAGGATCCTTTCGAGACGCCCAACTTAAAGAGCCAGAGTTTGCCGTAGACACCGAGTCTCTCCTTGCAGAGGACTAGGGACCTCCACCATCTTCGTCTTTCTTTAGTTTACTTTCAGTTGTTGGTGTTGTTGTTGTTGTTGTTTAGTGTACATTTCTTTTGTTGCTACTTTAGCCCAGCTGTGGCTTGTCGTTTAATTTCATGTATGGACATTATATCTCTGGATGTGGCCTTTATCTTTTTGAATATATTCTTATTGTTCTGAAATGCATGCAAGGACCTGCCCTGTGTTTTTATCACAGACGCTCATTGAACTCGAGCTTCACCACTCCAGTTCATGCGGACCTTGTAACATTCTCGCTTCCGGTGTCTTTTGGGAAGCGGGGTGTTACAACGGCCTCGTGTATATAAGTTGTGGGCAAAAGAATCTGGGCCGTTGGATCGTCAAATCGACGGCTCAAATTGAGTTAACAAACTGCCACAGAGGTAAACAGTCGACTGATGTGTAATCGTCAGTCGACTGGCTGAAAAGATAGATAATTGACTTGGGTTGATAGACCGACGCCTGTTGAGTAACTCACAATCGCCTGGTAAAGTGACAGTCGACTGTAAATTATGCAACAGACACCTGACAGAGGGTAAAAATATGCTGAATAATAGAGACATTTCAAGATCAGGACAGGCGCCTGATGAACAACTTTCAGAAGCCTGTCGGAGAGACAGGCGCTTGGAAAATGTACATTAGTCACCGGTGCGAAAAACACAGAATTCAGATAAGAAGAATTAGAGTTGGGCAGGCGACTGTCGAATGAATGACAGTCGTCTGTCCTGGTCCAAAAATGTACAGAGAGGCTGAAATCAAGAGGATTAAGAAAACTCACCCTAAGACCTATACTCTAACCATTCTCTAAACAAGCAATCATTCTCAAAATATTCTAGATAACATACAAATCACGTATATTAACCCAAACAAACAAAATCATCAAAATCTCAAATACTTCGCATTGAAAAATATATGAAAACATATAACATATCAAAACAAGAGAAGTGAAATGATGACATGAGTTCAAAGCATGATTTATCGTGAAAGTATGAACTCCTATAATTCAGATTCACCCATAATCCCTAATTCTCCACGCAACCTCACAAATGAATCGTCTTTAAGAGGTTTAGTGAAGATGTCGGTGATTTGTTTTTGGGGTTTCAGTGTACTTTAAGATGATGTCCTTCTTAGCTACATGATCATTAATGAAGTGGTGTCTCACATCTATGTGTTTGGTACCAGAGTGATGTACTGGATTCTTGGAAAGACAAATTGTACTTTGGTTGTCAACCATGATAGGACAAGTATCACAATTGACACCATAGTCTTTGAGCATGTGTCTCATCCAAAAAACTTGTGCACATGCAAAACCCACGGCAATATATTCCGCTTTAGTCATGGACAATGATACCGAGTTCAGTTTCTTAGAAAACCAAGAAACTAGGGAATTTCCTAGAAAATGGCAAGTGCCACTAGTACTCTTCCTATCGGATTTGCATCCGGCAAAGTCGGCATCACTATATGAGATTAGCTTATATGTGCTAGACTTAGGGTAAAGTAACTCATAATCAAGCGAATGACTGAGGTAACGAAAAATTTGTTTAACCGCAATCAAGTGTGACTCATTAGGTCAGCTTGATATCTAGCACAAAGACATACGTAGAACATAATTTCGGGCCTACTAGCGGTTAAGTAAAGTAAGCTACCGATCATACCTCGATATAGACGAACGTCTACATCTTTCTCGTTCTCATCCTTGTGTAGATGGGTTGTCGTACTCATGGGAGTCCGTTTGCTTGAAGATGATTCCATCCCGAATCACTTGATAAGCTCCCCGGTGTACTTTGTTTGATGTATGAAAGTTCCATCCTTCATTTGCCGAATTTGTAGTCCAAGGAAGTAGAGCTCACCTATATGGCTCATTTCGAATTCATCCTTCATAGACTTAGAAAATTCTTGGCAAAGAGTAAAGTTAGTAGAACCAAATATTATATCGTCTATATAAACTTGAATTAACAGGATGTCATTTTCATAATCTTTAATGAAAAGAGTTGAATCAACTTCACCCATTTTAAAACCTAAATCCAAAAGACAGGTTTTGAGTCAATCATACCAAGCTCTAGGAGCTTGTCTCAACCCATATAACGCTTTCTTAAGTTTGAAACCATGGTTTGGAAATTTTTCATGAATGAACCCGGGTAGTTGAGAAACATAAACTTCTTCATTAACAATACCATTTAAAAATGCACTTTTAACATCCATTTGAAATAATTTAAAATTTTTATGGGATGCAAAAGATAAAAGAAATCTAATAGCTTCTAATCTAGCTACGGGAGCAAAGGATTCTTCGAAATCAATACCTTCCTCTTGCCGATAGCCTTGAGCTACTAACCGTGATTTATTCCTTGTGATGACCTCGTTTTCATCGGTCTTGTTCTTAAAAATCCACTTGGTCCTAATCCCTGGTGGCCCCTTGGAAGAGGAACGAGCTCACAAACTTAATTTTTCTCAAATGCATGAGTTCTTCTTCCATTGCAACTATTCAAGAGCTATCTTCATACGCTTCTTGGATATTCGTTGGCTCAATGGTAGAGACAAAGGAAAAATGAGAGAATTCATCAATCCTTGACCTTGTTCGTACACCCACACCAATATCTCAAATTATTTGGTCATGGGGGTGATTACGAACGGTTATATAAGCTTTAGGAATACCTGGATCACTTGGAACATCCTCAAAAATTTCATTAGTATTGTTAGTCTCAATAATAGAATCATTAATTTTTACATTACTAATGGAATCACATAAAACATCTACACTATCATCAATAACATGAGGAATATCAAAATCTCCTTATAATGATATGTGTAGTGATTCCTCAATCGTTGAAGAGGTTTTGTTGTATATCCGGTAGGCTTTGCTATGTGTGGAATATCCAACAAATATTCCTTCATCGGATCTTGGCTCAAATTTATCTAAGTTACCAAAGATGTTCTTTATCAAACATTTTGAACCAAAAACTCGAAAATATTAAACTTGCAGATTTTTATCATAAAATAATTCAAAACAAGTTTTGTTCGTTCGGGGCCTCACTAGGATCCTATTAAGAATAACCAATCGTGTGCATCGCCTTCGCCCAAAATTGTAGTCCAAGATGACTATTGACGCACCCGAAACCTACACCTAGATTCCACCCGGCGGTGTCACGATCGCCAGGCGTGATATGGCCCCTAGGTGTCAATTACGGGCTCTATCCGCAAGCGGACTGTGTCAAATTGTAGTATAAAAGATATCGAATCCCACAGGGATGGTGACAGTGTAATTGGGTTCTCAGCTTACTTCTATTTCTCGAAGTGAGATAGCTATCGGGTTGAGAGAATTGGTTGTTGTGTTGTTGGTTTAATAATAAAAAGGACTAGGGCGTTATGGATCACCGCTAAGACCGTCGGGGATCGACGTTGGAATAGGATCCTTACGTTACAATAGGGTTAGGGAATTGATCTCCCAATTCGTACCACTCTCATGGATTTGAATTGTGAGGTATCTCGGTAGCTCTCGTTGACGCAATAGCGGTAGCCGACAACGTAGTGATATAGTTCATCTGTGAATCCCCTCAAGACACGAGCTGGGCATGGTCACGAGCCTTGGTTAGATCCACCGATTTCCCGATTCGAATCCCAGGGATACCCCTTAAGCGCATCAATTCCACAGACCGTGGGCATAATCTCAGTACGGATTATCCCAGGGTTTCGATAGGATCGACCAAAATACTTCCCTAGATTCCCAATTTAACCTAGGGATCCAGATCTACATCTCCCCTCTAGGGTCTTAGGGCTAGCCCATCAACCCTAGAAAAGACTACTCACTCATGACGTTATTGATGAATAAAAGCACAATTTTTAGGAGAGAAAACATCATGGCAATTGATCGAATAAAGATTTAGAAACTTACAACGAGTAATAGATCTCAAAGAAAAACCAAGATTCCAAGAACGCGAGAAATAGCAAATAAACTTCCAACATATTCGATCCAATATTCTTCAACAAAATAATCTAGATCTAACAAGTTTTCTGCTAATCTCCTCTCCAAAATTCTCTTCAAAAAACTAAGAATGAATCGCCCCCTAACGCTCTCGCTGCTCCCAGACTTCACTCCCCCAAAACATGCAACAGCCGCTCCAAAAATCTTTCCAAAAATGGCCTTCAGCATCGTCGACCGAGTAGGTGACTCGGTTGAGCAGTATGTTGCTCGGTGGGTTGCTCGGGCCGATCAGCTGTACTGCTCGACCGAGTACGATAGTGAATCGCAATCCTTCAAGGTCTTCACTCTGTCTGTATGGCCCGAGTCAGTGCTGTTCGGTCGAGCAGACCGCTGACTCGGGCGCCAAAGGAACTGCTCGGGCCGTGCAAGGAGGCCGCTTCAGATTCGAAAGTTGGTGTTGCTCGACCGAGCACATAGGTGCTCGGTCCGAGAAATCCGCGTATCAGCTGTCGCTTCTTCATTTGCATCTGCTCGACCGAGCAACTGCTCTGCTCGGTCGAGTCACCTGGGAAATCTTTTCCTGAAGCTGCTGAAGCTTCTCCTCTCCTATGCTCTCTCCTCCACTCTCTCCTCCACTCCTCCAATGGCTCCCAAAACTCGGCGAACTCCTGTAGAGCTTTGCCAACTAGCTCACGGGCGTGTCAGATGTGTCCATACCCAGACCGGGTCCCAAATCGCTCCAAAATCCCTGAAAATTCATGAAACACTACGAAACTCGAATATAACGTTAGAAATGTGATATCGTAGGAAAATATGTGATTTGAATGCGAAAATGGCATGGAATGCGATGTCATGATGCTATGAAAAAGATGTGAAATATGGACACATCAAAATCCCCCAAGCTTACCTCTTACTCGTCATCGAGGAAGATGAATAATCGGTACGCCGGGAGAAAAACAAAAAGAAATAAAACTAAAAATAAGAATAAAAGAGAATGGAAGTGGATGAAGGGTGCTAAGGTCATTCGATCAGATCGCAGGCCTAAGCAGTATATCACGATGCTCCGAATAGTAAAAATACATGCTAATGGCAATTTCAAGTTTTACAAATCATATGTCCAGCATGCAATATAGACAAAAGATAGGGATCTACTGAAATAATGCTATCAACTCATATCAATCTCATGCAGTCCACAGAGTCTAGTATAAAAGGAGTTGGCAATGCACTTTTCAATCACAGATACACATGGAGCATATAGAAATCACACAGCATGCAATAGAGAATAGAAAGAATCATGCTATTCAGTTATTCATTTCGAGTCATGAAAAATCTCCAAAAACTAAAGTGTTTCGTAAAGTTTAAGTATTATCTAATCTCCCCGTTATGCGTCGTCTCCACTCTATTGTCACACTCACTCATGTGATCATTTGGTTCACCCCCCAAGCGTAGCTTGAGGCGTCGCACCTAGGAATATGATATGGAATTTTTCTTCTTTTTCCCAGTATATGTAATAGCTTTTAATGAAAGTATAAAAACGATTTTATTCATTTATTTTCTTTATTTTTTATTTTCTTTTTCACATATATATACACAATATTTTTTTTTCTCTCTGTTTTTTTTCATTTCATTTAGAAGCTATACTATTTTCTTTTGGGATTATTGGGAAGTAAGATGCGGTAAGGGTAGCTGTAGGGGTGAAACCAACTGATATGTAGAGAACTATAGAGATATGTGGAGAAGGAAAATAATGGATCTCTCGATTCACTCATAAGAGGTGCACAACGGTTTGATAAAATAATACTCTAACTAAACTCATAAATAGCATGGATATTTTCAATCATCTAGATGAACACTGAAAAAGCATGCAGTAATAGGCACAATGACATCAAGCATGCAAACAGAAGTGAATAAGATATAAAGCAGATGCTCCAAGTGTTCTAGTGATGCGTGAACCTAGGTGCATTACCCAACATAGCGCATACTAGATATTATTTCATGCATTTGATTTTCAATTCATTTCAGGCATTAAATCAGGCAGATCGGCAAAAGAATATGCACGCATATAGAAAGTAAAACAGAAACTACCCTAATAGCATGTCATCAGATAATAAGCATCGTGAGTAACTACTAAGGCTACGAGAAGTATCATCATGCGGAACATCCTTAGCATAAAAAGTAAAAGGGCGGAGAAAATAGGAAAATGAGGAAAAAGGGATGCATGCATGGCAAAAAACAGAAAACGTGATGCAGAATGAGAAAGAAAAGATAAAGTAGTGGAAAAAGGGTGGAAAAGTAAACTAAAAAGCGGAAAAAAAGGAAGAAAAATATAAAAGAAAAATAAAACGGTAGCGCTCATCTCCCAAGCTAAACCCAGCAGTGTCCTCACTGCTGAGAAAATGCTGGTAGGCGAGAGATGATGCTAAATAGGGTGGGTGGGTGGGGAGATATAAAATAAAAATTGTGCAAAAAGAAGTAAAAACATGACATGATGCAATGATGAAGGCAAATGATGCATGCGTGGGTCCTCCCCCAAGCTATCTGAGATCAGGGCCCCAAACAGACAGATGGGCACAATAAAATATGAGGGTGGCAAAGATAGATAGGGACAACGTCAAGCAGAGGCACCACCCTCTGGGGGTGGTGATGGGTCCCTCTACTGTGGACCAGGAGATGTGGGTGGAGCAGGGTGGGGCTCAGTGGCGGTGGTGTAAGGTGCAGATGAAAATAACAATATAGCAGAAGTGGTGTGTACTGTGACGGCCGACTCAGATGTGGAAGAAATAGGCTCTGTAGAAGCCTGAGAGTGTGGAGCACTGAATGGTGCGTGGGTGGTCACAGTGGCTGGCCGGGGAGGTGGGGCATGTGCTAGGATCATGGGTGGAGAGCCACGTGTCCGGAGTAGGTCAATAATCGATGCCAGGTCTGCCTCGACTCTCTCGTGGTGTGTCGTCGTAGAGCGTACAAAGACGTCGAAATCCCGTCGGAGGCGAGAAGTCGACTCCTCCAATGTCGTCAAATGACCGTCTGTGGTACGGGAGTTGAGGGGATGGCAAGAAGTGTGGCCGAGAGACACCACTCTCGTAAAGCGACCCTATGAAGAGGATACACGATGCCTCGGGTGAAAAGTGGGAGAGTGTGAGCTCGACAGGATCTAAGCGTAGGAGGCATGTGGGGCAGTGTGGCTAGGAGCAGAAGTGACGGTGGTGGAGACAAAGTCAATCGTGGAAAGAGCAGTCGTCGACACAGCAGTGTGGACAAACGTCGTGACACTCTCGGTGAGGATAGCAGATACAGGCGACGACAATGTACCGGTGAGTGGAGTCTGGGACCCTAAAGAAATAGGCAGGGAAGCTATCAGGTCTGGGAGAGGTGGAAGAGTGGGGGTGGGGTCGTGCTCAGGAAAGTCAAGATCTGTAAGATCATGAGTCGACAGGATATCGGTGCCCTCTGGCACGGGTACGGTGGGGACAAAGGTCTGAGTCTTGGGGCAAGAAGTGGAGACGGTCCCCGAGGACTCGACGGTGGTGGAAGCGGTGGATACAGAGGTGGAAGAAGATACGGCTCCCGGGGGTGGTGGGTGTACTGGGGGCGCTCGAAGGCCGGCGACCAGGGCTGCTATATCATGCTCCTCGTACTCTGGGGAGCGGGGCACCCGGTCATCGGCATCAGCCTCGATGGGAGCACCCAGGGGCTCGAGCACGTGGAGCGCAGGGAGAGGGTAGACCTGGTCGATCATCCAGCTGAGCTGGACGGGTCTTATGTGGGTGAGGTGAGGGGCGGGAAGCACCACGTGTGGAGTATGGTGGGTGCCGATAAGATAGGTCTAGTGACGGGCCCCATACGGCCTGATGATATGCATATGCTCAAGTATGCCTAGAGTCAAGCGTGTGGGGGCCAGCAGGGGTCACTAGATCATCAGGAATGTCTAAGCCGAGCATCCATGCGAAGATTGTGAAAAATCCGTCGCAACAAATATCTGTCGTGTAGTATGTGCGGACGGTATGGATGAGGCGATGACACAACCAGTGGGCTACGTCAGAGAGTACGAAGGGACGGAGGGAGCCGTCGGGGTGGAAGCGCAGGGGTCGGGTCGTCTCCATGAGATGGGACAACTCGGGAAGGGACATGGTCCCGACCTCTGGCCTACAAAAGAGGGTGGTGGCGAGGTGCCACTGAGCGTAGCGAAGGCAGGGGCACAATGCACGATGCCTTCATCCAGCTAGGGCGGTAGTGGTCAAGACCCAAAATGCACTGCCAGAAGGGTGCGGCATCGAACGTGCAAAGGTTGTAATCAGGAGAGAAGGCTGCTCGGGGGTCTGGGATGGCGGGGAAATGGAAGTACACCCAGATCATGTCATATGTGATCGTGCGGTCCTGATCCAACAAGCGAAAAGTGATGCCATCGCCCTCTGGTGTGCAGGCGATGGAGCTAAGGGCCTCCAGGATGAGGTGTGTGTAGGTGGGGGCATGGACATCAAGGAAACGATCGAAGCTGATCGCGCGGTACAGGTGATGGACTCCCTGAAGGAGTCCAAGTGAACGGAGGGTGGGGACGTCGATGAAAAGAGTCGGGACGAGGCGACGCTGCGAGAGCCTGATGAAGCACTTGCGGTGGTCGTCGTCTCGAAACGTGATACCGAACATCTGCACTCGGGGTGGAAGAGCAGCGGGAATAGCGGGAGGTGCGAAGGGGATGATGGATGTGGTGGTGATAGGTGCAGAGGTGATGGGTGTAGTAGTGGTGGGAACGGTAGTGGTAGTGATAGGTACGGTAGTGGTGGGTATGGTAGTGGTAGTGATAGGGGCGGTAGTGGTGGTGGTGAGGCGAGGGCGATGGGTGGGTCGGGAAGAGGAGGTGCCAGACGACGGCCTCTTCCCACGAATGGGAGGGGTTGTGGCTCCTCACGTGCGAACCATCGTGGAGATGGAAATATGATGTGTCGGTGAAAATAAAGGAGATAGAGGAGCGAGTGTACAGACTGTGAGAGCGATGCGATAATCCCCCCCAAGCTAGTCTCGGTAGTGACCCCTGACGTAGGCAAGTCGTACCTGAAAGAGAAACGATACAAACGTCAGAGAAAGATATAAAAAATGGGAAACTGCTGATTTTGGGGTTGCTCGACCGAGTAGCTATACTGCTCGGTCCAAGCAATGTTGCTCGTTTAGAAATTCTTGACCGACCACGCTAGCTGCTCGGTCATAAGGGGAGAGTGGGCGAGCTACTTGGACGAGCACCGTAGGTGCTCAGGCCGAGTAGTCGCAGCCGTGCCCTAGGTCAGTGGCAATCAGGAATTGGGGGGGTTTGTGCGATGCGATGAGAGAGGGGGATCGGCGGAGGGGGATGGGGGCTGAGGCGTCGAGGGGGCTTTGGGGTTGGTGGTCAGGCGGTGCCGTCGGCGGCCGTCGTCGATTGGGAAAGCGGAAGGGGGAAGGAGAGAGGGGGTAGAGATAGAGCGCGCGCGCGTGCGCGCACGACTGACCAGAGGTGGGCGGCCGGATAGGTGGCGCAAGCGGCGGCGCGGGAGGTGGAAGACGGTGACGATGAGGGTGATCGAGTAGGGGGGTGATGTCACGCCCCACTTCCCAAAACAACGGAAGCGAAACGTGACTAGGGTCCGCTTGGACCGGAGCTGTGATGCTCGGACCTAATAAGCGTTTGTAGGGGTACCATTTAAAAATTTCAGGTTCTTGCATATATGTAATTCGGAACAACAAAAGTACAGAAAGAAAGGATGCATTCATTTTATAAAAGAGACAATATCTAGCATATGACAAGTCTAAAAAAGAAGCCTAAGCATGGCTGCAACTATAGAAAAGGAAACTAATGGTGCAAAGCACCAAACCTAGACAAAAGTAAAGTGGTGCTACTCACCCAAACTAAAAAGTAGTAACCTCAGGAAGTCCGCAACGGTGGGGAACGTCTAAGTCTGGTCCTCGTCAGGTACATCCTCCGGGTCAATGTCCTCTGGCTCCAATTACTCGGGCTTGTCCGGCTCGTCCACGCATTCTGGCTCAACACCTGACGTACAACACCCAAGAGAAAAGGAACTGTACGTCAGGTAAAGTCTACAAGGAAGGGTTAGACTCTACTGCAAGTGTAATGTAATGAAGAGCAACATTTTGCCGGTTGATTAACATGCGGGGGTTATGACATGGCAGTTATATTAAGTAGAAAGTAACACGGTGCAGAAAAAGTAAACGCGAAAGATAGTAGCTGTAGCGTGTGCTATCGATTACGGGACTAACCTAGACGGGACAAGACAAGACAAGACAAGACACGTGTGACTCGAAGGGTTCATGCCTTACGGTTTGAGGGCGGCCAGACCCTCTCCCCGTGCAATCGCTCAACCCTACCCCAAACCCAAGTGCTCAAGACAAGACAACCAGAGATCACTCTCGCATGGAGAGCACCTGAAATGCCTGCATGCTTTTTGTAACATGGAGATCACTCTCGCTGGGAGAGCACCTGAAACACCCGAAGGCTTTTTGTAACACGGAGATCACTCTCGCAGGGAGAGCACCTGAAACGCCCGAAGGCTTTTTGTAATACGGAGATCACTCTCGCGGAAAGAGCACCTGAAACGCCCGAAGGCTTTTTGTAACACGGAGAACACTCTTGCGGGGAGAGCACCTGAAATGCCCGAAGGCTTTTTGTAACATGGAGATCACTCTCGCAGGGAGAGTACCTGAATCGCCCGCATGCTTTTTGGTAACACAGAGATCACTCCCGCATGGAAAGCATCTGAAACGCCTGAAGGCTTTTTGTAACAGGACACGACATGACAAGTGTAAGGGATAGTTCTTTCTAGGGGGGTCCACATGCACGCACACACAGAATAGCCCTAAGGTGTCAGCTGTTGTTGTTGTTGCGCTTAGACTTCGTCGTCAAGTCTAAGCTGTCAAGGGGGGTCCCGGACGCTATCATTTCACGTCCGGTTCTCTTTAAATGTACTCTAACATTCTAAGAAGGAGATGGCCTAGACGTGGCCATAAGAGTACAAGTGTAAGCACTTGCCTGCGGTGGCGAGTGTGTCGTCTGTCCGGAGCGTCCCGTCGAAGTGGTGCATCAGCGAGGGTCCGTCTGAAACAAGTCAACGGCGGTGTCAGGACATGTTTTTCATCATTCCTATTAGAGTTCATTTTTAGGTTCAACGGGACTATCCTAGCAGTCAACGTCACGTTTTTGTTTCGGTTCAGTCTAATCGACGATCTATCCTATGTGCACAGAAATTCAGTCCTTCGTCGATGTCTACTATTTTGCAACGTTTTAAAGGAGCAGAAATGAAATTTAGTTATTGTTGACGATTTTTAGGTTAGGTTTTCAATTTGCTACAGTGGGGGTTCTTACTACGCGTTAGAGGACTAACCTTTTGACTCTGATCAAAAAGCGGATGTCAGGTCTGAATGACGATGGATCGACGTCGTCTGCAACATCTCGGCCATGGGTAGCGCAGCGAGACACTTCTGGACAGTGAGGTGGTGGCACGAACAGCGAGCAAGCGACGATCTCTCTCCCGTTGCAGGTAGCGCAACGGATCTTCACGACGACGGCAACGTCGGGTAAAAACATGTGAGTTTGGCGACGCACGTGAACTCCGAGGATCCAAGGGGGCTGCCAGTGATTGAAGTAAGTCAGTGGGGGTTGCTCGACCCGGTGGGTGGCCGACAGCGTCAGCGCACTACGGTGGGCGGCCGTGAGAAGCTGAAGTGGACAGATTCGCGCAACGGTCGTTGTCGCGCGTCTCAGCAGAAAAACAGTGATCTGAGGAGGCAAAGGAAACTTGCAGTAGTTAAAGGGTTCATGAGGGATTCAATGGTAGTGGAGTGGTCACCGGAAGTGGTCGGAAGTGGCCGTGCACCGGTGTCGAAGAACAGCGCACAGATCTGTCAAAAACAGCCGCTAGGTCTTGGTTTCAATGGCTTTTCGAGGAGCTAGAGATGAGGGAAAAGGGTAAGGGAAATTGCAGATGATAAGAGGGTTCGATAGGAGTCAACGGTTGTAGGGTGGTCGTCGACGGTGACCGGAGGTGGTCGAGCGCGGCGCTTGTCTGGCGATGGAAAGATCTGTCCAAACTGCCGTTAGTGTTGTGTTTGAGATTGTTTTGAGGGAGATAGAGATTATGGAAGTGCGGAAGGGCAGTTGCAGCTGATATGGAAACTTAAGGGGAGTTCGAGGGAGGTGGAGTTCGCCGGAGAGGGTCGCCGGAGTGGCGGCAGCGGGCGTTTTCCGGCGGGCATGCACAGATCTGGGACTGGGCAGTTTCCTTGGTGTTTCCTTAGAGTTTTGAGGGGTTTCAATGGAGAGAGATGAGAGGAGAGAGGTTGTAGATGTTTGGGGAGGTCGAGGGGGGTCCGAGGGAGGCAGTGGCAGCCGTCGGAGATCGTCGGAGGGGTGGCGGTGCCGGCGAAAAAGGGCAGGTGCGGCTGTCTATATTTTTCGGCTAAGGGCTGTGTTTGATTGCGGTGAGAGGGGAGAGAGAGTAGAGAGGAAGGAGGAAGAAGGAGGAGGAGGATGGCCGGAGTTGGGGCAGCCGGTGGCGAGGAAAAACAGGCGCAAGGGAGATGAGTAAGGTGGCTGAAGCTTGGGCACATGCCTTAGGGCTGATCGGGTTTCTTTGTTTTAAAGACGGAGTTGTTTGCTATATGGGGTATGTATGGGGTATATCTAGGTGACTAGGAGAGAGAGTATGTGAGAGGAGGGGGTGTAGTTTTAGGTGTGGATAGCAGGAGAAATCCCCACATGCATGATACGTAGGGATTTGATTAGGATTTGATTAAAGTTTGAATTTCAAAAATTGATTAGGCTTAACGGGCTTTGAATTTGATTAGTGATTTGGTTGGGCTAGGGGTGTCTGAAAATAACGAAAAAAATATCGAGACGACCGTGATGAAGAGAGGCTCAGGGGTGCGATGGTCAATCACGCGTTGGGTTCACGGAGAACGAACTAAAAATAAAAAGATCCGGCGACTAAGTCTAAAGCTACGACGACTCTGCAATCAAACCTGATTTGTGGGAGAACGACCTGTGAAATGACGTTCACTAAAAATCCCACAAATAACTACTCTTCCATACGGTCATAACGACGTATCACATTGTATAGTCTGGATCCAAGAAGAGGCCAAATAAAATACGCACACGAAAAGAGGTACGCGTAGAAAATACGAACGGTCGAAAAGCGGCCGTTACATTCTACCCACCTTAGAAATGATTCCGTCATCAGAATCACTTATACTAATAATAATAATATTTATAAACACTTATGCCTACTACTCCCATATTCCACATAATGATCTCTAATCCTATAACTTCAAACATCGTTCCTCAAATAATCCATCATAACTCGTCTCTCCACTGGCTAATACTACAACTAGAATCACACCCTAGCACCTGATTGTAGATCCACATTACCGTCTACCAGTCATCAATCATCTCACCCCCAATATATTCTCCATCATATCAACTCATAAATTTCCTCCATAATCAATGAACCATCGAACCACATCTACCCTTACCCTTTCATCTAATCTCCTAATCCTATTAAATCCATCTTCATAACATTCCATTCGTCTCAACATGTCGTGTTACTTTCAATGCCTTCTCACCTCAACTTAATAATCAAGTCTTGATGCTTTAAATGTTCTACTCATTTCATGATCACTCCAAATCATACTATACCTCCATAGCTTACTCCCCTCTACCACTCGTCTAAGATTCAGGTCTAATAGGTTCTCATCTTCCCAGAATTCTCCATTGAGTCTGCCACACATTTGTATTATAAATAAGTCTTGGACACTCCGTTCTTTTCATCCAAAGAAATCTAATCTAATATCTTTGTGTTCAAAATCAACTAATCACCGATACAACATATCTCATCTCATTCTAAGCCTACCCGCAAACATAACCATATAACAATAATAGCTAGTACTAACAATATCATAACAATAAAAAAATAACACTCCCGAGGAGGGAAAGAAAAGAAAAAAAAAGTTTAAGGCCAAAGTCATAATTTAAAACATGTGGGAAAAGAACGTGTAGGGTTGTGGTATTGGATGAGGGAGGATAAAGGGGTCGTGGTCTTGTGGGCTAGTTTCAAAACTTTAAAGATTTGGTTTAAAAGATAACAAAAGTTTTGATACAATCATATGCAGCCAAAGATAAGTTATACTATAATATGAACGACTAAGTCTAACGAAGTGCCTGCTATGATGCTATCCACACATATATGAATACCATCATTCAGACAACTTCATGCACATATTACGAATAACACTGAGTATACCACATGACACAAGAGACAATCATTAAGATCCTAAAGGTAACACACTCATACAGGTCCACACACTCTACCTATCAACATGCACCGCGACGACATCACAAACCGAAGGGCCCACTACTAAACTAGAGTTGACACAGGCAACTACAAGCACTAATGTCTAAACAATAGAAAGGAAACCTAAACCAAAAGAGTAACGAAACAAGATCAGAAAGAACGAGTTCAAATAACGCGAGATAAAGAGATAGCTGGTTGGGTGGGACAAAAATATTGCTCAAAATAATTAAATAGATGAAAGAAGGACTACGTGTAAAATATGGTATCATATATATTTATACTTATAAAATATGTAGAAAAAGTGAGCAGATGGTAGAAAATTACAACTCGGAAAAAGAGTTAGACGACGGAATGAAGAGTAGGGTGAGGTAGCTATTGTTTTGCAAATGAAAATAAATTTATACAAAGATCTTCGAAGTATGAGTACGATGAACATAGAACTGATATATATGAAAATATTGAAGTTCTTATTAGTTTAGAAAATATTCTAAAAGTACGTACTGTAAGTCGTTAAAATAAATTTCGTAATTTAGAAAAGAATAATATATTTATTGAATTATCAAAATGGTAACAATGTTTTAAAACTGAAATACGAAGGATACTGGTTATAAAATGGTTACGAGATAGTAACTAAAAAATTACGACCAAGAAGGTTTCAAAATCAGTGAAAGAATTTTAACTCAACCGAAAGTAAGAAATTTAAATGTTTAATAAGGGGTTTTCAAAAAAAAGTTAAACCGAGCGAAGAATTTAATAAGGAATTTCGAAAATACTTTTAGAGGAAACAGAATTTGCAAAGGGAAATATTCGAAGGATCAACGATAATTGTCAGGAAGCGATCACAGGAAACAGGGGCAAAGAATATGATCACATGATGAATACGCCTAAGATATGATTCATGAAAAGCTACGATTGAATTCTACGGCCGATAACACAGAAGTGTAATGATTAGGAAGATGTTAGAAATCAGGGGTCCTAATTATCGGGCCGTCTAAAGATTAGGAGAACTCGGCACTAAGACTTCCTAATGGGCTAGACTGTAATAGATATCTCAGGGAAGGGTCCTAAGCGAGTCAAGATTGCGTTCTGCTTGGCCTGAAGTCGATGGACCCGAGCGAACAACTAACAGAAGGACTCTAGAAGTCTAACATGGCCAGAGCCGGGTGAGAGGCTACTAGGGTATCCTAAGACGAGGATTACTAAATCTTAACCAAGGCGTCGGACTATCAACCATGGACGTCTATCTAAGTCTTCCTACCATCTAAGACTGGGAAAACCTAATTTAGACTTGTACACGGATATTAAATGAACGCGATACTCTTATTGTTCCAAACTTTTGCAAGACCTGCATGGGCCACCACTAAAACATGTCAAACCCCGCTTTCCAAAACGACAGAAGCGAAACGTGACTATGGTCCGCTTGGGCCGGAGCTGTGAGGCTCGGACCCAATAAGCGTCTGTAGGGGTACCATTTAAAAATTTCAGGTTCTTGCATATATATAATTCGGAACAACAAAAGTACAGAAAGAAAGGATGCATTCATTTTATAAAAGAGACAATATCCAGCATATGAAAAGTCTAAAAAAGAAGCCTAAGCATGGCTGCAACTACAGAAAAGGAAACTAATGGTGCAAAGCACCAAACCTAGACAAACGTAAAGTGGTGCTACTCACCCAAACTAAAAAGTAGTAACCTCAGGAAGTCTGCAACGGTGGGGAATGTCTAAGTCTGGTCCTCATCAGGTACGTCCTCTGGGTCAACGTCCTCTGGCTCCGAGTACTCAGGCATGTCCGGCTCGTCCACGCATTCTGTCTCAACACCTGACGTACAGCACCCAAGAGAAAAGGAAATGTACGTCAGTTAAAGTCTACAAGAAAGGGTTAGACTCTACTGCAAGTGTAATGTAATGAAGAGCAACATTTTACTCGTTGATTAACATGCTAAGGTTATGACATGGCAGTTATATTAAGTAGAAAGTAACACTGTGCAAAAAAAGTAAACACGACAGACAGTAGCCGTAGCGTGTGCTATCGACTACAGGACTAACCTAAACGGGACAAGACAAGACAAGACAAGACACGTGTGACTTGAAGGGTTCACGCCATACAGTTTGAGGGCGGCCAGACCCTCTCTCCGTGTGACCGCTCAACCCTACCCCAACCCCCAAGTGCTCAAGACAAGACAACCAGAGATCACTCTCGCATGGAGAGCACCTGAAACGCCCGTAGGCTTTTTGTAACATGGAGATCACTCTCGCGGGGAGAGCACCTGAAACGCCCGAAGGCTTTTTGTAACACAGAGATCACTCTCGCGGGGAGGGCATCTGAAACGCCTGAAGGATTTTCGTAACACAGAGATCACTCTCGCAGGGAGAGCACCTGAAACACCTGCAGGCTTTTTGGTAACACAGAGATCACTCCCGCATGGAGAGCATCTGAAACGCCCGAAGGCATTTTGTAACAGGATACGACATGACAAGTGTAAGGGATAGTTTTTTCTAGGGGGTCCACACGCATGCACACACATAATAGCCCTAAGGTGTCAGTTGTTGTTGCGCTTAGACTTCGTCGTCAAGTCTAAGCTGTCAAGGGGGGTCCCGGATGCTATCATTTCACGTTCGGTTCTCTTTAAATGTACTCTAACATTCTAAGAAGGAGATGGCCTAGACATGGACGTAACAGTACAAGTGTAAACACTTGCATGCGATGGCAAGTGTGTCGTCTGTCCGGAGCGTCCCGTCGAAGTGGTGCGTCAGCGAGGATCCGTCTGAAACGGGTCCACGGCGGTGTCAGGACATGTTTTTCATCATTCCTATTAGAGTTCATTTCTAGGTTCAACGGGGCTATCCTAGCAGTCAAAGTCACATTTTCGTTTCGGTTCAGTCTAATCGACGATATATCCTATGTGCACAGAAATTCAGTCCTTCGTCGATGTCTACTATTTTGCAATGTTTTAAAGGAGCAGAAATGAAATTTAGTTATTGTTGACGATTTTTAGGTTATGTTTTCGATTTGCTACAGCGGGGTTCTTACTACGTGTTAGAGGACTAACCTTTTGACGCTGATCGAAAAGCGGATGTCGGGTCTGAACGGCAATGGATCGGCGTCGTCTGCAACGTCTCGACCGTGGGTAGTGCAGCGAGAC
Source organism: Scilla litardierei (assembly GCA_030789695.1). Taxonomy (NCBI): domain Eukaryota; kingdom Viridiplantae; phylum Streptophyta; class Magnoliopsida; order Asparagales; family Asparagaceae; genus Scilla; species Scilla litardierei. The sequence continues at coordinate 1,949 of JAULAV010002147.1, read as the reverse complement.
ACTTTTGGACAACGAGGTGGTGGCACAAACAGCGAGCAAGTGGCGATCTCTCTCCCATTTCAGGTAGCGCAACGGATCTTCACGACGATGGTAACATCGGGCAAAAACACGTGAGTTCGGCCACGTGTGTGAACTCCGAGGATCCAAGGGGGCTGTTGGTGATTGAAGGAGGTCAGTGGGGGTTGCTCGGCCCGGTGGGTGGCCGACAGCGTCAGCGCACGGTGGTGGGCTGCCGTAAGAAGCCGAAGTGGACAGATTCATGCAACGGTCGTTGTCACACGTCTCAGCAGAAAAACAGCAATCTGAGGAGTCAAAGGAAACTTGCAGAAGTTAAAGGGTTCACAAGGGATCCAACGGTGGTGGAGTGGTCGCCGAAAGTGGTCGAAAGTGGCCGTGCACCGGCGTCGAAGAACATCGCACAGATCTGTCAAAAACAGCCGCTAGGGCTTGGTTTCAACAGGTTTTCGAGGAGCTATAGGTGGGGAAAAGGGTAAGGGAAATTGCAGATGATAGGAGGGTTCGATAGGAGTTCAACGGTGGTAGGGTGGTCACCGGCGGTGATCGGAGGTGGCTGGACGCGACGTTTTTTTGGCGATGGACAGATCTATCCAAACTGCCGTTAGTGTTGTGTTTGAGATTGTTTTGAGGAGATAGAGATGATGGAAGTAAGGAAGGGGACTTGTAGTTGATAGGGAAACTTGAGGAGAGTCCGAGGGAGGTGGAGTTTGCCGGAGGGGGTCGCCGGAGTGGCGGCAGCAGGCGTTTTCTGGTGGGCGCGCACAGATCTAGGACTGGGCAGTTTCCTTGGTGTTTCCATGGAGTTTTGAGGGGTTTCAATGGAGAGAGATGAGAGGAGAGAGGTTGCAGATGATAGGGGAGGTCGAGGGGGATCCGAGGGAGGTGGTGGCAGCCGCCGGGGATCATCAGAGGGGCGACGGCGCTGGAAAAAAAGGGCAGGTGCGGCTGTCTATATTTTTCAGCCAAAGGCTGTGTTTGATTGCGGTTTGAGGGGAGAGAGAGTAGAGAGAGGAAGGAGGAAGAAGGAGGAGGAGGATGGCCGGAGTTGGGGCAGCCGGTGGCGAGGAAAAACAGGCGCAAGGGAGATGAGGTAGGCGGCTGAATCTTGGGCGCATGCCCTAGGGCTGATCGGGTTTCTTTGTTTTAAAGACGGAGTTGTTTGCTATATGGGGTATGCATGGGGTATATTTAGGTGACTAGGAGAGAGAGTATGTGAGAGGAGGGGTGTAGTTTTAGGTGTGGATAGCTAGAGAAATCCTCACATGCATGATACGTAGGGATTTGATTAGGATTTGATTAAAGTTTGAATTTCAAAAATTGATTAGGCTTAATGGGCTTTGAATTTGATTAGTGATTTGGTTGGGCTAGGGGTATCCAAATATTACGAAAAAATATCGGGACGACAGTGACGAAGAGAGGCTCGGGGGTGCGGTGGTTAATCGTGCGTTTGGTTCACGGAGAACGAACTAAAAATAAAAAGATCCGGCGACTAAGTCTAAAGCTACGACGACTCTGCAATCAAATCTGATTTGTGGGAGAACGACCCGTGAAATGACGTTCACTAAAAATCTCACAAATAACTACTCTTCCATACGGTCACAACGACGTATCACATCGTATAGTCCGGATCCAAGAAGAGTCCAAATAAAATATGCACACGAAATGAGTCGTACGCGTAGAAAATACGAACGGTCGAAAAGCGGCCGTTACAGGTGAGGGAGAGCTCGGGCAATAGATTAGGCTTTGGGTAAAAAAATTTATAGTATAAGTTAAAAAGTGAAACGAGTTGGGTTAAAAACCCCAACTCTTTTGGAAGTGGGGCCCACGCAGATAGGGTAAACTGACTCGATCGAGCAGCGAAGCTGCTCGGGTCGAGTCAGACACGAAAGCTAAACAGCTAAATACTCCCTCATATGCTCGACCGAGAAGTA
>JAULAV010002146.1:0-24999 GCA_030789695.1 Scilla litardierei | reverse complement strand
AAAGTATTTTCGATATTTCTCACTAAATTCTTCGCTCAGTTTAACTTCTTTGAAAACCCCTTATTATATACTTAGATTTCCTGCCTTTCGGCCGAGTTAAAATTCATGCTTGGATTTTGAAATCTTCTTAGTCGTAATCTTTAGTTACGATCTCGTAACCATTTTCTAATCTATATCTTTCTTATTTCAGTTTTAAAACTTGCTACCATTTTGATAATTCAAAATATCATCCTTTTTCTAAACTACTAAATTTATTTTTAACCACTTATCGTACATACTTTTAGAATGTTTTTTGCTAAATAGGACTTCAATTTTTTTAGTATATCAGTTTTATATTCATCGTGCTCATACTTCAAAAATCTTTGTATAAATCTATTTTCATTTGCAAAACAATCACTACTTCACCCTACTCATTATTTCCTTCGTCTAACACTTTTTCCGTGTTTTCAAATTTTACAGTCTGATCGCTATTTCTACATATTTTTATAATAATATTTATATACAATATCATATTTTATACTTATCCTTCTTTCATCTATTTAATTATTTAGAGCAATATTTTTGTCCCACCCAACCAGATTATCTCCTCATCCATGCCTCATCTGAAACCGTCCATCCAGTCTTGTTTCGTTACGTTTTTGATTTTGGTTTCCCTACTTTTTCTTAGTCATCATACTAGTGCTTGTTGTTGCATTGTTAACCTTAGTTTAGTAGTGGGCCCATTGGTATTTTTGTGATGTCGTCGTGGTGCATGTATATAGATAGAGTGTATGGACCCGTGTGTGTGAACCCATGCGTACCACTCATGTATGAGTGTGCTACCCTTAGGATATTAATGATTGCCTCTTGTGTTACATACGCCTACCCAGTGTTATTCATGATATATACATGAAGTTGTATGAATGATAGTGTTTATAATATATGTGTGGATAGCTATACCACGTTAGGGATGTCTGTGTATATTAGATTTAGTGTTGGAATATACCTACTAGTGGAGTATGTGGTTTGAAGATACTTGTAAATGTTTGAAATAGTATACTAGTAAGTCGTGTGCTTGTTAGGTGGAATGACAATAGGTGTACTTATAGTTAAGTGTGTAGGCCTGTTATATGATCTATATGTTAGTACGTGTGAGCGTGTGCTCGCACGTAGATATGTACTTACGGTATGAATATGTGTGATATACGTATGGTAATAGGGTTATAATTTTGTTTGGTATTGCTTGCCTTTACGAGATGTTGTGTGTGTACATGTATGCCATTAGGTATACACAATTATTGTATGTCTTAACTATGTATGGATATGGATATGTAGTAGTATACTAGTTATATGTAATGGCTATGGTGTGAATATATTACATGTATGTGACTAATGATGTATGCATATATGAGATAGTGTATTTTGATTGTATACGTGTACTGATGTTTGTAATATTAATATAGTGTGTAAAGTAATTGCATTATTGGAGTGTTACTTGATTAAATATAAGGTGTGATTTATATTATGGTATGTATGTGTTTACATTGGTAGATATATATATATTGGAGTGGTGTATTGGTATAGGCATAAATATCGTGTTATGTATATAAGTATTTTGGTTCTTGTATGGGTCTTTGAGTCTCACTCATGCTTGAGTGTGTATACTCTAAATGTATATTGTTATACTTGTCTGTGGTTGGTGTATAGTGCTATAAACATAGTTATGGATGATGTGTGTATAGTGATAGCTTTGGTTGTGCCTGGTTACGTTACGTATATGGTTGTGGGTGACTATACCATTATATAGTTATAGGTGTTGGTCTTGTAGTATAGTTAATTACTAAGATTTTACATGTTTGAGTGTATATATGCTAGCTAAATTATGTGTGTAGATGTGCTAAGTATATAGTGGTATGAGTGGCATGTATGAATGGTATGTTAGCGTGTGTGGGTGTGCACCATGCATGGGTAAGTATGTGCTTAGCTATAGGTGTTGTGATTATGGTACATGTGATGTGTCTTGAATATGGCTATAGGAGTGTATGTGATGTGTATATATGATGAAGTATCTGCACGTATTTGAATAACTATATATTTGTGTATTTATAGTAGGGATGAATGTATATTAGATATAGCTTACATGATTTAAGATTGTGTGTTGTGACCACATGCGTTGATATATTGGTATTGAATGTGCACTAGGAGATATTAGGGAGTAGTATATCCATGTCGCTTTGTGCATAGGTAATTATCTATATGTGAAGAATTACGATTGTATTTGCTAGTGTGAAACTATTTATATGTAAGTCGTGTAACTTGGTTGTCACGCCCCGCTTCCCAAAACAGCGGAGGCGAAGCGTGACTAGGCCCGCTTAGGCCAGAGCTGCGAAGCCCTGACCCAATAAGCGTCTGTGTGATACCAAGGCAAAGGTACAGGTCCCTGCATGTTAGTACAGAACAATAAAAGTACAAGGAGGAAAGAACATCACATATTTTATTCCAACATATCAAGAGTACCAAGTCTCAACGCCCAAAGGGCTACAATAGCAGAAAAGTAAATCTAATGGTACAAGCACCCAACCTAGACAAAGAAACGTAAAGGTGCTACACACCCAACAGAGAAAATAATAACGTCTCCGAAAACTGCAACTAGAAGTCTCTAACTCTGATCCTCCTCAGGGTCGTACTCGGGATCGACGCTCTCTGGCTCCACGTCGGCTGGCAGGTCAGTCTCCTCCATGTACTCTGGCTCAATCCCTGACGTACAACACCAAAAGAAGGAACTGTACGTCGGGCAAGGTCTACAAGAAAAGATTAGACCAAGCTATAAGTGTACCATTTACTTACAACGTTTTACTGGTTGATTAACATGCTGAGGTTTTAACAACAGAAAGAAACATAACAGGAAAGTAAACAAGACAAGTAGTAGTCATAGTGAGTGCTATGGACTACGGGACTAGCCTACCGGTGTCAAGACAAGACGGAACACGGAAGCCAGACACGACACGACAAGACAAGACACGAAAGGGTTCACGCCTGTTCGGTTCGAGGGGGATCAGTCCCTCTTGCCGCTTGCACGCTCAACCCTACCCCATAACCCCAAGAATCGTGACAAGACATGGGATCACTTGCTCTAACTTGACAAGTGCCCAATTGCTCTCTGAGCTGTGTATCGGTACATGGGATCACCTGCTCTAGCTTGACAGGTGCCCAATTGCCCATCGGGCTGTGAACTAGTACAAGGGATCACTCGCTCTGGCTTGGCGAGTGCCCTATTGCCCAGCGGGCTGTGCAGACGGAAAGGAACAAGACACGACAAAACAGGAGGGGTTGTACTAGGGTGTCCACAACTCACGCACACACATGTCAATCCTATGATGTCAAAATTGTTGTTGTTGGACTTAGATTTCGTTGTCAAATCTGAGCCATCAAAGGCGTCCCGGACGCTATCATTTCACGTTCGGTTCTCAAAGATCAAGACTAACAGTTCTAGCAAAATTAATGCCTAAACACGGCCAAGAACGCAAGTGATACACTTGCCTGTGGTGGCGAGTGCGTCGTCTCCCTGGTACGCCTCGTCCAAAAGTCTCGTCGGTGGAAAAGTGTCTGAAAATCGTGACACGACGACGGTGTCAGATCACGATTTATTAATCCCTATTAGGGTTGTGTCTAGGTTATCGGGACTATCCTATTCAATTAAAAATCATATTTTTAACGTAATTAACCTAATCGACGATCTATCCTATGTGCACATGCATAATGTCCATTCGTCGATTTCTACGGTTTGCACAACATTTTAAAGATCAGCAGAAAATAAATTTAGTTCGATTAGGTTACTGATTTTAATTAGGGTTTGATCATCTATTGTGGGGGTTACTACGAATTTAGGGCACCAACCTGGAATTGACGGTCGCACGAAGATCCGGTGTCCAATCTTGGAAAGGGTGGAAGCTTTACGTCGTCCGGAAATTCCCAAGCCGCGGGTAGCGCAGCGAGAACGTTGATCACCGGTGGTGGTGAAGATTTCAGCGTCTCCCGGCGTCATTGCTGCTGGATCTGAGACGAGAACTCCGTGCTAGGGCAAAAGAAAGGGAAAAGAGAGGAGAGGGGGAGCTTTGGGGAAGATGGAGGGCGCAAGGATGGAGGAACGAGCAAAGGGAGGACGTGAGAGGTATGGAAATGGGTTTGGGGAAGATGGAGACTGAAATCTATCAGGAGAAATGAAGAAGAAAACCCCGTTTAAATAATAAAATGAAACGGCGGCTAGCACAGAATTTAGGGTTTCGGGGTCAACTAGTCAGTCAGAGAAGGGCGGTCGACCGACTAGTTTGGGAACTAGTCGGTCAGTCGTATAACTGTGACCGACTAAAACCCAAACCGTGAACAGGGGTGTTGTATAATTTATAGAGTTAGTCGGTCTGTGAAGGCTCGTTGACCGACTAGTTTGCAACCTAGTCGGTCGGCCAGTGTTCATAGACCGACTAAAGGGTGAAAATGGTCAACAAGATATTTTGAAGATTAGTCGGTCAGAGAAGGATACTTAACCGACTAGTTCGTCAACTAGTCGGTCGGTATTTGTTCTTTGATCGACTAACGGTAAACAGTAACCTGATGCGAAAAATGATCACTGTACTTAGTCGGTCTGCGAAGAAGTGTTGACCGACTAGTTCGATAACTAGTCGGTCGGTGGTTGAACTTAGACCGACTAAGCGTAAACAGTAACTCAAGGGAAAAAAGCCTGACAAAAACTAGTCGGTCCATGAGGAGTTGTTGATCGACTAGATGGACATCTAGTCGGTCGGTTCCTCAACGTGAACCGGCTAATTTGCACAGGAAGTCGCAAATTGAAGCGTGAAGGTTCGGAATGATTCCAATGAGTTCCAAAGGTGATCCTATACTAAGATATGAGCATGGAGAAGTAAAGAAAGGAGACGAACAATCGCATATATATATATATATATATATAATATTCATCATACAAAAACCAGCCTTTACATCCTACCCACCTTAAGAAAATTCCGCCCTCGGAATTTCTTTCAGAATAGGTGAGGGTAACGCTCTCTCATCTTATCCTCTCTCTCCCGAGTGGACTCTCCAGGAGATCCGTGACGCCACATCACTCTCACCAGGTCGACTACCTTATTCCTCAACTGCTTCTGTCAACGGTCCAAAATCTGCACGGGTTGCTGGTCGTAGGTCAGGTCCGGACGGACCGTGATCTCCGAGAAATCCATCGTGTGCGACGGATCACTGACGTACCGACGTAACTGTGATACGTGGAATACGTCATGAACCCCCACCAAAGATGGTGGCAGAGCAAGGCGATAGGCCACTGCTCCCACACGCTCCAGCACATCAAAAGGTCCAATAAATCTCGGGCTCAGCTTCCCCTTCTTCCCAAAACGAATAACTCCGCGGTTCGGAGAAATATTCAAGAAAACGTGATCTCCAGGCTGAAACTCCAACGGTCTCCTCTTGGCATCAGCCCAATGCTTAAAACAATCCTGCGCAACTCTCAGCTTCTCCCTGATGTCTCTCACGACATCCACAGCTTCAACAATCATCTCTGGACCCAACAGCTCCCGATCTCCAACGTCATCCCAGCTCAGTGGCGATCGACATTTCCTCCCATATAAGGCAGCAAACGGCGCCATGCCAATGCTCGCCTGGTAGCTGTTGTTATAAGAAAACTCCACCAAATGGAGATGGTCCTCCCAAGATCCCTTCCAGTCGAGCGTGCAAGCTCGCAGCATATCCTCCAGAATCTGTATAGTCCTCTCAGACTGGCCGTCGGTCTGCGGCTGGTACGCCGTGCTGAAACTCAGACTCGTACCCAAATGCTCCTGCAGACTTCTCCAGAACTGAGATGTGAACCTCGTATCTCGGTCAGACACGATGCTCACGGGGACCCCGTGTAAGCGTACAATCTCCTGCACGTACACGATCTACTTTACAACTAATCAAGGAGGAAAAATAAAGAGAAGTAGAAACGAAATTTTACCTCAAGATATTTCCTCGCCAAGGCTTCCGTAGACTGGCCCACTCGAAAAGGAATAAAATGCGCAGACTTGGTCAACCGATCTACGATCACCCAGACTGCGTCGTTCTGCCTCGGGGTCTGAGGTAAACCAGTCACGAAATCCATCGTAATATGTTGCCACTTCCACTCCAGAATGGGAAGCGGTTGCAGCAACCCAGCAGTACGATGGTGCTCGGCCTTCACCTGTTGGCATACCAAACACTTGGCAACGCTCCGTGCCACACTCCTCTTCATGCCAATCCACCAGTAATTCTGTCGGAGATCCTTATACATCTTGGTGCCACCAGGATGTATAGAATAAGGCGAGCTATGAGCCTCGCTAAAAAGCTCCTCACGAACATCACCCGCAGGTACGCAGAGTCTGCTGCCGTACCGCAGCAAACCATCCTTATGAATCACGAACTCTGCTCGCAGTCCAGCTTCAACCTGCCTCCTGATCCTCTGCAACTTCGGATCTCCGGCCTGTGCTGCCTTGATCTGATCCACAATCGTGGACTGAATCTACAAATTCATGAAAGTATGAACCACACCAAGTAGGACAACCTCCAAATCCATCTCCTTCAGCTCCTGCTGAATCCTCCAGTCAACAGTAAGCACCATAGCAGTGGGAAGTCTACTCAAAGCATCTGGCACCACGTTCACCTTCCCCAGATGATACTGCAAATCTATCTCGTAGTCAGCCATGAGCTCCAACCATCGTCTCTGACGCATGTTGAGCTCCTTCTGGGTGAAAATGTACTTCAAGCTCTTATGATCTGTAAAAATCTTCACACACTCGCCCAGCAAGAAATGCCTCCAAATCTTCAGCGCAAAGATCACTGCTGCCAACTCCAGATCGTGCGTCGGGTAATTCTTCTCATGAGTCCTCAATTGACGAGAAGCATACGCGACCACGTGGCCATGCTGATGCAGAACGCATCCCAGGCCCTTCCCCGATGCATCACAATAAACTTCAAATCCTCCGCTCCGATCCGGTACCGTCAAAACTGGTGCAGTGGTCAACCTCGCCTTCAAGCTACTGAAAGCCTCCTCACAAGCATCAGACCACAGAAACTCCATGTCCTTCCCCGTCAGCTTCGTCATCGGCTCCGCAATCCTCGAGAAATCTTTAATGAACCGCCGATAATAGCCTGCTAGACCAAGAAAACTCCTGATGTCGGATGCTGACTGCGGAGTCGGCCAATCTCTGACTGCTCTGACCTTCTCTGGATCCACAGATATGCCATCACCAGACACCACGTGTCCCATAAACGTGACTCTGTCCAGCCAGAACTCGCACTTGCTATACTTGGCATATAACTTGTGTCGCCTCAATGTCTCCAACACTGTCCTCAGATGACAGCTGTGCTCCTCCTCAGACTTCGAGTAAATAAGAATGTCGTCAATGAAAATAAAGACAAACTTATCCAGGAAGTCGTAGAAAATCAAGTTCATAAGATTCATGAACACAGCTGGAGCATTGGTCACGCTGAATGGCATCACCACAAACTCATAGTGCCCGTACTTCGTCCGAAAAGCTGTCTTCGGGACGTCATCCTTCTTCACCTTCAACTGATGGTAACCGCTCCTCAAGTCCAACTTCGAGAAAACCCTCGAACCTCCCAGCTGATCAAATGTGTCATCGATGCGCGGTAGCGGATACTTATTCTTCACGGTGATAGCATTCAGTCCTCGATAGTCCACGCACATCCTGCGGGACACATCCTTCTTCTTCACGAGCAACACAGGTGCACCCCACGGTGACACACTAGGGTGGATGAAACCCTTCTGTAACAACTCATCCAACTGCTTCCGCAGCTCCTCAAGCTCTGCGGGAGCCATCCGATACGGCGCCTTCGATATCGGCTGCACACCCGGCATCAGATCGATGCCGAACTCCAAAGCTCTGTCGGGTGGCAGACCCGAGATATCCTCCGGAAATACGTCGTCAAAGTCTCTGACAACCGCTGGTCGGTCGATCTCCATCTGCATCTGCAATGCTGCTATCACCGGCACCACCGGCTTGGCCCGAAATCTGATGGGCCCAAGCGACTCGTCTCGGCTACGGAACTCGAACTCCGGATGGCCTGGAATCCGGAAAACCACTCTCTTGCTGTGACAATCGATCGAAGCATGGAAATCTCCCAGCCAATCGATGCCAAGGACGACATCGAAATGTGGTAGATCGTGGACGATGAAATCTGCATATAGCTCATGTCCACTAACCACTAAGGGAATCGACCGACATCCCAGATTCACCGTCACCACTCCGTTCCCAGTAGTGATGTCCCAACACTTAGGAAGTGTGAGGGTAGGAATGGAGTGCTTTGTTATAAACCTCCAGGATAAGATGCACATAGATGCACCGGAGTCAAACAAAGCCAGAGCGGGGTGAGAGAACACAAGAATGGTGCCTAAGAAAACAAGGGTCTAAGGTCAAACACTACCCTAACAATCAAACAAATAGACAACACTAACTAGACTAGCAATACAATATAATTATGAAATGAAAAGACTAGGTCAAGATAGTACCTGCAATCACTCCATCCAGCTCCTCGGTCTCTGCAGTAGTCATAGTATAGGCCGGTCTCGGAGGCTGCACAGCTCGCTGGTATAGCTGCCTCTGTGGCACCAAGGGTGGTCCACGAACGGCAGGTCCTCTCTGAACCGGAGCAGGTGCCCTCATATGTAACGGTGCTGGCGCTCCAACAACAGCAGTGCGGGCTCTAAGCCAGTCCTTCGCAGCATGCGAAGCATCTTCACAAAGTAGGCACAGTCCCAGCTTCCTCCGACAGTTGGTCTGAACATGTCCGAGCTTGCCGTAGAAATGGCACGGACCCTTGCTCTGTTGCTGCACTGGTGCTCCAGGCCTCTTAAATGACACAGTCTGGGCTGGCCTCATCACCGGCCTAGCAGGTGGCCGGTACTGCTCCATGGGACGCTTCCCCTTATCAGCTGGAGGGTCAGGCAGAAGAGCTATGAGCTCATGATTCTTCGCAACATCAAGCACCTCCCTCATAGTTGAGAAACTCGCCAAAGACATAGAAGCCTGAATCTTCGAACGTAGTCCCTGAAGGAAGTGATCAGCACGCTTCTCCTCCTTCTTCACCATGTGCGGGGCAAAATGGCTCAGCATTTCAAACTCGGCTTCATACTCCTCGACAGTCATATCCCCCTGCTTCAGATCTATAAACTTGCTCAGCAGCTCCCTCCTAGCAGACTTGGTGAAATATTTATCCTTGAACATCGATCTGAAGGTCTTCCACTCCACTGGTTTCTCCAGACGCCTCTCCTCAATGCACCACCAGTTCCTCGCATTCTCCGTCAGCTGCATCTTCGCTATCTCCACTCGGGTGTCGTCAGGAATCTTTACAGCAACTAACTTCTCCTCCGTGCTCTGGATCCACTCATCGGCACCCAGAGGTCCTTCCTTCCCAGAGAAGGTCTTCGGCTGCAGCTCGTTGAACTGCTTCACTCCTAGAGCAGCTCGTGGGGCAGGCGGAGGTGGTGGTGGTGCAACAGGTGGGGCCTGAGTAGCACGCTGAGACTGCTGAACCAGCTGATGCTGAACATCCAGCATCTCCCTCATCACACCCAGAAACTGACGGAACTCTCCGCCCTGGTCCTCCGGAACTCCATCGCGTAAGTTTCCCGATCGGGTAACGCGTCTTCCGGCCATCCTATTGACAGAAAGACGAAGGTTGGACTCGTACAATGTTTGAATATCAAAAGTGAATGTCCTTACTCTTACTGTTCTGTACTTGCAGAAAGATTTGGGACGTGACCTGCATGGGCCACCACTAAAACCTGTCACGCCCCGCTTCCCAAAACAGCAGAGGCGAAGCGTGACTAGGCTCGCTTAGGCCAGAGCTGCAAAGCCCTGACCCAATAAGTGTCTGTGTGATACCAAGGCAAAGGTACAGGTCCCTGCATGTTAGTACAGAACAATAAAAGTACAAGGAGGAAAGAACATCACATATTTTATTCCAACATATCAAGAGTACCAAGTCTCAACGCCTGAAGGGCTACAATAGCAGAAAAGTAAATCTAATGGTGCAAGCACCCAACATAGACAAAGAAACGTAAAGGTGTTATGCACCCAACAGAGAAAATAATAATGTCTCCGGAAACTGCAACTAGAAGTCTCTAACTCTGATCCTCCTCAAGGTCGTACTCGGGATCGACGCTCTCTGGCTCCACGTCGGCTGGCAGGTCAGTCTCCTCCACGTACTCTGGCTCAATCCCTGATGTACAGCACCAAAAGAAGGAACTGTACGTCAGGCAAGGTCTACAAGAAAAGATTAGACCAAGCTACAAGTGTACCATTTACTTACAACGTTTTACTGGTTGATTAACATGCTGAGGTTTTAACAACAGAAAGAAACACAACTGGAAAGTAAACAAGACAAGTAGTAGTCATAGCGAGTGCTATGGACTACGGGACTAGCCTACCGGTGTCAAGACAAGACAGAACACGGAAGCCAGACATGACAAGACAAGACAAGACACGAAAGGGTTCACGCATGTTCGGTTCGAGGGGGATCAGTCCCTCTTGCCGCTTGCACGCTCAACCCTACCCCATAACCCCAAGAATCGTGACAAGACATGTGATCACTTGCTCTAGCTTGACAAGTGCCCAATTGCTCTCTGAGCTGTGTATCGGTACATGGGATCACCTGCTCTAGCTTGACAGGTGCCCAATTGCCCATCGGGATGTGAACTAGTACAAGGGATCACTCGCTCTGGCTTGGCGAGTGCCCTATTGCCCAGCGGGCTGTGCAGACGGAAAGGAACAAGACACGACAAAACAGGAGGGGTTGTACTAGGGTGTCCACAACTCACGCACACACATGTCAATCCTATGATGTCAAAATTGTTGTTGTTGGACTCAGATTTCGTTGTCAAATCTGAGCCATCAAAGGCGTCCCAGACGCTATCATTTCATGTCCGGTTCTCAAAGATCAAGACTAACAGTTCTAGCAAAATTAAGGCCTAAACACGGCCAAGAACGCAAGTGATACACTTGCCTGTGGTGGCGAGTGGATCGTCTCCCTGGTACGCCTCGTCCAAAAGTCTCGTCGGTGGAAAAGTGTCTGAAAATCGTGACACGGCGACGGTGTCAGATCACGATTTATTAATCCCTATTAGGGTTGTGTCTAGGTTATCGGGACTATCCTATTCAATTAAAAATCATATTTTTAACATAATTAACCTAATCGACGATCTATCCTATGTGCACATGCATAATGTCCATTCGTCGATTTCTACGGTTTGCACAACGTTTTAAAGATCAGCGGAAAATAAATTTAGTTCGATTAGGTTGCTGATTTTAATTAGGGTTTGATCATCTATTGTGGGGGTTACTACGAATTTAGGGCACCAACCTGCAATTGACGGTCGCACGAAGATCCGGTGTCCAATCTTGGAAAGGGTGGAAGCTTTACGTCGTCCGGAAATTCCCAAGCCGCGGGTAGCGCAGCGAGAACGTTGATCGCCGGTGGTGGTGAAGATTTCAGTGTCTCCCGACGTCGTTGTTGCTGGATCTGAGACGAGAACTCCGTGCTAGGGCAAAAGAAAGGGAAAAGAGAGGAGAGGGGGAGCTTTGGGGAAGATGGAGGGCGCAAGGATGGAGGAACGAGCAAAGGGAGGACGTGAGAGGTATGGAAATGGGTTTGGGGAAGATGGAGACTGAAATCTATCAGGAGAAATGAAGAAGAAAACCCAGTTTAAATAAGAAAATGAAACGGCGGCTAGCACAGAATTTAGGGTTTCGGGGTCAACTAGTCGGTCAGAGAAGGGCGGTCGACCGACTAGTTTGGAAACTAGTCGGTCAGTCGTATAACTGTGACCGACTAAAACCCAAACCTTGAACAGGGGTGTTGTAGAATTTATAGAGTTAGTCGGTCTGTGAAGGCTCGTCGACCGACTAGTTTGCAACCTAGTCGGTCGGCCAGTGTTCATAGACCGACTAAAGGGTGAAAATGGTCAACAAGATATTTTGAAGATTAGTCGGTCAGAGAAGGATACTTAACCGACTAGTTCGTCAACTAGTCGGTCGGTATTCGTTCTTTGACCGACTAACGGTAAACAGTAACCTGATGCGAAAAATGATCACTGTACTTAGTCGGTCTGCGAAGAAGTGTTGACCGACTAGTTCGATAACTAGTCGGTCGGTGGTTGAACTTAGACCGACTAAGCGTAAACAGTAACTCAAGGGGAAAATGCCTGACAAAAACTAGTCGGTCCATGAGGAGTTGTTGACCGACTAGATGGACATCTAGTCGGTCGGTTTCTCAACGTGAACCGGCTAATTTGCATAGGAAGTCGTAAATTGAAGCGTGAAGGTTTGGAATGATTCCAATGAGTTCCAAAGGTGATCTTATACTAAGATATGAGCGCGGAGAAGTAAAGAAAGGAGACGAACAATTGCATATATATATAAATAATATTCATCATACAAAAACCAGCCGTTACATTGGTTATGTGATAGTGTGTGATAGCTATATAAGGGATATACATGACTATATGAATGATTGAAGTACGTGTATGAATTTAACTGTCTACGATAGGTATAAGTATAGAATGTGCATACACACACACACACACACACACACACACACACATACATGTTTGTAGTGTTAATGTTCAACTACCTAGTGCATATATAAGCACTTGTAGTAACTATACATGGTTTGAGTTATAGTGTGATATGATTGGGGTAGTTTCTAGAGTGGCTAGATACGTTTATAGTTAGAAAGTCTGAGGACGGACTTTATTCTAAGGTGGGTAGGATGTCACGGCCGCTTTTTGATCGTACGTTTTTCGTGCGTGTACCTTCCTTTCGTACGCGTATTTTTAGTTACTTCTTCTTGTGTTCCAAACGTACGATGTGATATGTCATTGTGACCCTCTGAGAGAGTACTTATTTGTGGAATTTTTCGTGAACGTCATTTCACGGGTCGTTCTCCCACAAATTTGCCTTGTTTGAAGGGGTGTCGTAACTTTGGACTTCGTCATTTGATCTTTTTATTTTTAGTTCCGTTTCCATTGACCTAGCCAGTGACCGATTATCTTACTCTCGATCCTCTCGTCGATACGGTCGTCCTGATATTTTTCTTGTATTTATCGGACATCGTTAGACCGATCTATCGATCTAATCTCTTTCAAATTGTAATTAGCCTAATTAATCCCTAATTCAAACTATAATTAAATCAAGTTTAATCTAATCCCTTGGATCATACGCATCACATGAAATCTCCCCTAGCTATTTGTCACCCTACATTAAACTAAGCTATACCCCTCCCTCTCACATCTTCTCTCTCCAATTACACTAACTATACCTTTTTTTAAACCACTTTTAGCAAACCCTTCACTAAGAAAACAAACTCACGCATTTCTTTCTAGGGCTTCATTCTCCCTAACAGCCGTCGCCATCAAACCAGGCCTGGTTCTACCACAAGGCAACTGAGGCGGCCGCCTTAGGCCTCCGATTTTGAGATGCCTCGTATTTAATTAGGGTTTTGAAGTTTTTTTCCCGATTTGCAAACAAGTTTTCATTATATTTTTTTGGTTCAGCGGCCGGAAACTAAGAAACAAGGAGGCGATCATCAACCTGCAGCAAAGAAACCAAGGATTTCAATGACGTCAACTCTGCCGACCTTTAAGTTAGACGGTCGATATTGATGCCTAGAATTACATTGTTTGTGTTTTAATTTCTTCATATTTTATTGAATTTAATTATTATAGGTGAGGAAATAAAAGCTAGGGGACAGAATCACTGCATTACAGCAACATGGTTCCCCTTTTTTTTGGAAAGGTGCAATATGTAACTTCTTGAATCAAATCATTATTTTTTTTGAAAATTTTTTTTCTCTTGGTTGTATATATCTAAATTGCAATCCGGTATTCTTGATGAATAGACTAACAATGCTTCAGTTCTTCACGAGGCGATTGAGTACATCAAGTTTCTCCATGGCCAAGTTGGCGTAAGTTTAATTATGATCAATTTTTCAGGAGATTAATGATCAATGAAATGGCCATTATTTTGTTTTAATATTGTTTCAAAAAAATTTTGGCTCTCAGACTCTAAGCAATCCCTACTTGAAGAATGGTCATCCAATGCAACATCAAGAGGTGTTAGTTTGTTTTAATATTGTTTCAAATTTTTTTCTGGCTCTCAGACTCTAAGCAGTCCCTACTTGAAGAATGGTCATCCAATGCAACATCAAGAGGTGTTTTTCTTTAGATTTCTAAATAATCATAAGCAATCACTAAACTTCTAACAAGTTCTTGATGTGGTTAATTTCCTGGTATAAACAGAGTTGGAGAGCTTAAATGATGGAGGAGGTGATCAGGATCTCCGAAGCCGGGGGCTATGCCTAGTTCCGATATCGAGCACAATCGCGGTGGCCAGCGAGATGCCGATGGAGTTCTGGGCTCCTACCTTTTTGGGAAGCTATTTATAGGCAGAGGAGGAGGAAGGCAAATGCCTTGTGATGGAGGAGGCACAAAAAGACCAATGGAGTTTCCTTAATAACTTCATGAATGACTGACTTGTACCATGACTTCGTTTAGTAAATTAGGGGAGATAAAGGGAATCGAGTATTCTTTCAATTGAGAGAGATATACTTGAAAGTCGTGAATATAAACCTTTGATAAAAAAATTTGCTTCTCAAAAAGCTAAGAAAAGGTTTAAATAACCTGTATGAAATTCAGTTATATGAAGGCTCCTAAAAATTTTGCATTGATACTTAGGCCTCAGATTTTGTTTAACTTTAGGCCTCATTTATGTTTGAACCGGCCCTGATCAAACCCATCTCGTCCACGTGGCCAAGCCCTGGTGACTTGCTCCGGCCATCCCCCTCGTCGCGGCCACCTCCTCTCTCTCTTCTCTCTCCCCTTTACCCCATTGGCTGCCGAACACCCCCCCTAGCCGAAAATTGTCCTCCCCCATCCATATACCTCATGGCCAGTGATGTGTCCATAGTTTACATCTTTTCATAGCATCATGCCATTGCATTTCATGCCATTTTCGCACCCAAATCCCGCATTTTCCTACGATATTGCAATTCTAACGTTATATTCGAGTTTTGCAGTGTTTTATGAATTTTCAGGGATTTTGGAGTGATTTGGGACCTATTTTGGATATGGACATATCTGACATGCCAGTGAGCCCATTGGCGAAGCTCTACAGGAGTTCGTCGAGTTTTGGGAGCCATGAAAGGAGTGGATGAGAGTGCAGGAAGAGAGAAGAAGCTATCAGGAGCTTCAACTAATATTTTTCCAAGCGACTCGACTGAGCAGAGCAGCTGCTCAGTCGAGCAGATGCACGAAAAAGAAGCAGGCTGATACGCATGCTGCTCGGACCGATCAGTACAATGACTCGGTCGAGCAGCTCCAATCTCCAAACCTCAAGCGACATCCTACTAGAGCCGAGCAGATCTCACAGCCACCGAGTCAGTTGGCTGCTCGACCGAGCAAAGCTGACTTAGGCCAAGCATACAGAGCAACATTTTTGGAGAAGGCCGACTTACTGACGTGCTCAACCGAGCACGGCTGCTCGACTGAGCGGCCGATCGAGCAAGCTCCTGCTCGACCGAGTCACTGACTCGATCGACGACACTGAAGGCTATTTTCAAAAATTCCTCGTCACCGTCTGATGCACGCTCGGGAGTGAAGAGTGGATCTGGGTTGCGCGTTTGAGGGAGTTCGTTCATTTTGTAATTTTGAATTATGTTTTGAGAGTAGCGAAGATTAGAAATAGTTTTGTTAGATCTAAACCTAGTTTTTTGGGAGATTATTGAATTATTTCTTGGAGATCTATTATTCTTGTGTTCTGGAATCTTGGGCTTTCTTTTGGATTATTATTTGCGACTGTTCTTCACTGCCTTCGTTGTGTAAGTTATTTGTTTTCTTATTCGATTGATTTGCCATAATGCTCTCCTTGATAAAAACCGCATTTTTATTTGTCAATATCGCCATGTGTGAGTAGTCTCTTCAAGGGTTGATGGGTTAGCCCTAAGACTTTAGGGGAAAGATGTAGATCTGGATCTCTAGGTTGGATTAGGAATGAAGGGGAGTATTTTGGTCGATCCTACCGGATCCCTGGGATAACCCGCACTGAGATCATGCCCACGGTCTGTGGAATTGATGAGCTTAAGGAGTATCCTTTGGATTCGAATAGGGAAGTCGGTGGATCCAATCAAGGCTCGTGACCATGCTCGGCTCGTGCCATGAGGGGATTCACCGACAAACTATATCGCTACGTTGACGGCTACCGCCATTGCGTCAACGAGAGCCACCGAAATACCTCGAAATTCTAACCCACGAGAGTGGTACGAATTGAGAGATTAATCCCCTAATCCTAATGCAACGTAAGAATCCTATTCCAGCATCGCTCCCCGAAGGTCTTAGCGGTGATCCCTAATACCCTAGTTCCTTTTATTATTGAATCATCAATAATACCACAACCAATCCTTTCAACCTGACAGCTATCTCACTCCGAGAAATAAAAAATAAGCTGAGACCCCAAACACACTGTCACCATCCCTGTGGGATCCGACATCTTTTATACAATAATTTGACACCGTCCGCTTGCGGATAGAGCCCAGAATTGACGCCTAGTGGCCATACTATGCATAGCGACCGTGACACTGCTAGGTGGAATCTAGGTGTAGGTTTCGGGTGTGTCAAGTTTTTGGCACCGTTGCCGGGGATGGCAATAGTGTTATCTCAGTTTATTTTTATTTTGAAGAGTTTGCTAGAAACTCTTATCATTTCTCATCTTTCCACCTTTTTTATTCTCTTTTTATTGTTACCCTCGCTACTAACATCTCCCTCCAGCTAGTGATCATTCTTGATTAATCAGACGTGATGGTGATGCAGGTACAGTGGACCAGTGAATCTGACAGCGACTCAGATGAGTTTAGCTTTTCTCCTTATCATCTACATGGTCTTCAGGATTCGCGCATGGACGAATCCATGATTGAATGTGCAGCTAGAGAATTGATTGATGCAGTTCGGTTTATCGGATCAGGAACTTATGTTGCAGGTAACATAAATCAGCAATTGGTCATGGATCATATAATGAACAAGGTTTCTGATGTAGGTACCATTAAGGGCGACATTCACATAAGCTTCAAAGAGGATGTGATGTTCCTCCAGACTATTGAAGCCCTACCTGTTGACACAAACTGGAGAGATACTCGTCAATTGGAGCCATTGAATGATTGTCAGCTTTTGGATATAATGGAAAGTGTAGTGGCTGATGTATGGGCTCATGGTCCAGTGGAGTTCCCTACAGACAACCCGGTTATGCAAGAACTCTCAGTCTTTATTGCGAACGCATTCCACAATGCAGACGCCTTAGATGGTGTCCCCATTGCTGACGGAGTCTATGTGCGATACGAAGGGGACACCCTATGCTTCTACAATGATAGCATCCCAGAGACTGCGACATATGAAGAACACATCTGCGAGGGATACACGGATCTCGAACCATTACAAAACGACATTGACCAGGGAAGTTCTCCCAACTCTATGCTCGATAGCAAATGCATACCTGAATATTTTACCTCTGTTGACAGGTGCACTGTGGAAACGGAATCTGCAGACGTCTGCCATGACATACCATCATCCACCTTTTGAACTGGCTATTGAGAACGCATCCTTCTCACAGGTGAGCGATGACAGGGGTACAGCACCCCCTCAGGTAGAACTAAAACCTCTTCCTGCTAATTTAAAATATGCTTTCTTGGGCGAGAATTCCACATACCCCGTTATCGTCAATGCTGCCCTCACCGAACCCCAACTGGAAAGCCTCCTAAAAATCCTTAGATCCCATAGAAAGGTAATAGGGTATAACATCGCTGACTTGAAGGGCATCAGCGAAACCATATGCACCCATAGGATTCATCTTGAGGATAAGGACACCACTTCCATTGAGCCTCAAAGGCAATTAAATCCCAACATGAAGGAGGTAGTGAAGAAGGATGTCTTGAAGCTAGTAGAGGCCGACATTATTTATCACATTTTCGATAGTAAATGGGTTAGCCCTGTGCATGTGATCCCCAACAAAGGGGGCATGACAGTCGTTAATAACGAAAAAATGAGTTAATATCCACTAGGACTATCACTGGTTAGTGTATGTGTATCGACTATGGGAAACTTAATAAGGCCACCAGAAAGGACCATTATCCTCTACCCTTCATTGACCAAATGCTTGAGTGTTTAGCCAAACACAAATACTTTTATTACCTAGATGGATACTCTGGGTTCTTCCAAATCCTATTGCATCGGGAAAAAGACAACGTTCACATGCCCATATGGCACATTCGCCTACCGAAGAATGCTGTTTGGGCTATGTAATGCACCTGCCACATTTCAAAGGTGCATGACGTCTATTTTCTCGGATTTCATCGAAAATATTATGGAAGTCTTCATTGACGATTTTTCTATTTATGGCACCGAGTTCAATGATTGCCTAGCCAATTTATCCAAGGTTTTAGAACGGTGTCATAACAATAATCTCACCCTGAATTGGAAAAAGTGTCATTTCATGGTGACAGAAGGGGTTGTGCTTGGCCATGTCATCACCTCTAAGGGAATCGATGTTGATAAGGCCAAAGCCGAAGTTATCAAGAGTTTACCACCTCCCACTAACCTTAAGGGTATCCGTGGTTTCCTGGGACACGCGGGTTTTTACCGTCGTTTTATAAAGGATTTTTCTAACATTGCTCGCCCGCTCACGGAGCTCCTCACCAAGGATGCTCCTTTTGTGTTTATTGATGCATGCTTGTTAGCCTTTAACAGATTAAAGGAAGCTCTAATCTCAGCCCCAATTATACAGCCGCCGGATTGGAATTTGCCGTTTGAGCTGATGTGTGATGCTAGTGACCAAGCCGTAGGAGTCATTCTTGGCCAAAGGAAAGAAGGAAACCTTGATGATATATACTACGCTAGCAAGACTCTGGATGATGCTCAAAAGAACTACACACTACGGAGAAGGAGCTGCTAGCCGTGGTTTATTCTATCGAGAAGTTCATATCATACCTCTTAGGGTCTAAAGTGATTATCCACACGGACCACGCGACGCTGAAATACCTATTGAGCAAGAAGGATGCTAAACCGCGTTTGATACGGTGGATCCTCCTGCTCCAAGAATTTGATATTGATATCAAAGACAAGAAAGGAGCGGAGAATGTAGTAGCAGACCACCTGTCGCGGTTAATTCAAAAGCACGGGGATGACAGCTTGCCAATCGATGATTCTTTCACCGGCGAACAGTTATTTGCGGCGAACTCCTCTGAAGCCCCCTGGTACGCAGAGATAGTGAACTACCTGGTAAGCGACATAGTCCCGCAAGGGTTGGCGACTTACTCGAGGAGGAAGTTCCTACATGATGCCAAGAGCTACTTCTGGGATGACCCATACCGGTTCAGAACATGCGCTGATGGGATCATCAGACGATGTATCCCAAAGGAATAGGCGATCTCCATCATATCGCATTACCACGATCAACCATGCGGGGACATGCAGCTGTCACCAAAACCACAGTGAAAATCCTCTGAAGTTGTTTCTATTGGCCAATTATATTTAGAGATGCGAACGTATACATCAGAAAATGCGATAGATGCCAAAGGACAGGAAACATCACGAAGGAGAATGAAACGCCCCTTCAGGGCATCTTGGAGATAGAACTATTTGACTGTTGGGGTGTTGACTTCATGGGGCCCTTTCCATTGAGTAACGGTAATAAGTACATCTTGGTCGCCGTTGATTACGTCTCGAAGTGGGTGGAGGCTATGGCCACCCCGACAAACATCGCGAGGGTAGTAGCCAAATTCTTCAAGAATACCATCTTTCCTCATTTTCGAGTCCCCAGACAATCATAAGTGATGGTGGGAGCCATTTCATCGAAAGGAAGTTCGAGACGATGCTAAGAAAATATGGAGTTCATTACAAGGTCGCTCTTGCTTATCACCCTCAAACTAGTGGTCAAGTAGAGGTATCCAACAGGGAAATCAAAAGCGTCCTGGAGAAGACGATGAGCACCTCGAGGAAAGATTGGTCACACAAGTTGGGCGATGCCCTTTGGGCATATCGCACCGCCTTCAAAACTCCCATCGGAACTACCCCGTACAGACTAGTGTATGGAAAAGCTTGCCACCTTCCGGTAGAATTGGAACACAGAGCGTATTGGGCAGTAAAGAAGATGAACTTTAATTACTAGAGCATCGCCACAAGATGAGCCTTGCACAGCAACGAGCTTGACGAAATCGGCGACACGCCTATAAGAATGCAAAGATATATAAGGAGAGGACCAAGGCCTATCATGACAGGAACATCATGGTGGTTCGCCATGATGCCGGTAACTACTTCTCTACAATTCAAGATTACGCCTCTTTCCCGAGAAATTAAAGTCAAGGTGGTCCAGTCCTTACAAGATAGTAAGTTTATCTCCGGGAGGTGCCGTTGAGCTCGAGGGGAAAACGGTAATTTCAAAGTAAACGGTCAGAGGATTAAGCCATACAGAGCAGGAGAACCAATTGGGCAAGAGGAGACGTACTTCCTCGAGGAATCCCCCGCTATTTGTTGAAGATCTTGAGTGAGTCGAGCTCATGACTCAAAATGAGCGCTTATCGGGAGGCAACCCGACTTTTTACATCTTCCAATTTTTTGTTTTCTTTTCCTGTTTCACCTAATCCGGGAAACCAAATAAAAGCACCTTCCCTTTCTGCAGGTTGATAAGTACGGGGTCACACAAATAAATGTTCTGAATGGAAGAAAGAGCTGGAGGGAAGACAGCTGAGAGAGGCAAAGCAGCTGGAAGAAGGAGTCGCGAGTGACTCGACCGAGCCACTACCTGATCGGTCGAGTAGCGCAGGTGACTCGACCGAGCAGAGATCTGCTCGACCGAGTAGCGCAGGCACAAGAAAAAGAGGAAAAACATCATTCTGTCTACACGGCCCGAGCGGTCTTTGCACGGTCCGAGCAGTCACTTGCTCGACCGAGCAGCGATCTGCTCGGTCGAGTAGCGCAGTTGACTCGATCGAGCAGAGATCTGCTCGACCGAGTAGCGCAAGCACAAGAAAAAGAGGAAAAACATCATTCTGTCTACACGGCCCGAGCAGTCACTTGCTCGACCGAGCAGCGATCTACTCGGTCAAGTAGCGCAGGCTCGAGAAAAGAGCTCGAAAATTTCATTCTGTCTACACGGCCCGAGCAGCATCAGCTCGATCCGAGCGGTCACCTACTCGACTGAGTAACCGTCTGCTCGGCCGAGCAGGACAAAGGGAGCATTTGAATTATTTTTTTGATATATCTGAATAACCAACTCGACCGAGCAATCTGATTGCTCGGACTGAGTCTGCTGTGATTGGTTGCAGGTCTCGTTTTATGCCGGGTTCGAGCTATTTACTTACCTTAACCCATCCTTTAACACTTGCCCTAAGTGACCCTACCCTAATCACCTCCTGATCCGCCGCCTCCTCCTCCCGAGTCGCTCACAGCCGCCGCCGCCTCCTCCTAGTTAACCTTTTCCCCTCCCTCTCTTCCACTTAAATACACATCCCTCTCTCCTCCTCCTCAAGCTTCCCCCCTGCGCCTTTCCCAAACACCCCCCCATACCCCCTAAGCCTCAACCGAGCTAGACTCCCGCTAGGTCGATTTATGCACATTAGTTCTCCCCGCCTGACATTACTCCCTATTATTTCAGGTACGTGTCGTCTACATAGAAGGGCGATTCTGGGAGCAGCTCGGGGGATACTCCCAATCAGCGGCGGTCAAGTGACCGATCACATCGCTGCGGCGTTCGTGTCGGTACACCCTTTCCCCTATATATTTTACATACTGTCGCACGTTTTATACTGCTTGCAAGATGCCGCCACACCATACAAAAGCCACAAACACCGACACCGGCACACCAAACCCTAGGCCCACTCGACGCACGCGTCGTACATGCTCCCCCACACATGACCATATTTTTGGCGAATCATCCACCACCTCACCTCTGCCAACCAACGCCCCAACCCCACCTGAGCGTCTTCATATCGGCGACACATCATATGACGTTACCTTCTGTGACGCTGACCAAGGTGATCAGTTCATTACCATGCTTCTACTCATATGTCGGGGAGGCGGCATTACTAGACAGTCCGTTGAACAGGACCTCCCACGCCTCCGCAACCTAGTTAGGCAATGGCAAACTGACTCACCTATCGAGCCACAAGCACCGCCCACATCTTCTGGTCCATAGCAGCAGGACCCATCACCACCTCCAGAGGGTGGTGCCCCTGCTTGATTCTGTCCATATTCACTTTTTGCATCCCTCACATTTTATTGTACCCATCTGTCTATTTGGGGTTCTTGTCTTACATAGCTTGGGGGTGTCATGGCCTGTTTAGTATACGGCGACTGATACGGTAGCCTTCTACGCACGAGTAGAGGGAGTATAATGAGTTTATGAGAGGTGATATGGCGTGTATGTGGCTGGTGGCAGTCGTGTAAATTCGTGAAGAGTGTAGGGGCATTGTGGTCATTTGGCCATATGGGTGGAAGTGTGTGTAGAGTAAAGGTGGGTGTGTAAAGTAATGGCATACTTGTAATTTTGAAGGAGTGGGTTAGTGAGAGAGGGGCTAGTGTGAAAAGGGATCGGGTTTAGTGGAATGCTCGTAAATTTTTAGAAAGGCCAGGGGCAAAACGGTCTTTTGAAGGAGTGGGTGTGTAAAGTAATGGCATACTTGTAATTTTGAAGGAGTGGGTTAGTGAGAGAGGGGCTAGTGTGAAAAAGGATCGGGTTTAGTGGCATGCTCGTAAATTTTTAGAAAGGCCAGGGGCAAAACGGTCTTTTGGCCTAAAACTGTTGTGCGTACATACTAATGTTGGATGTGCATAAAGTAATGGCAAACTTGTAAATACTTGAAACTTGAGGGATAATTTTGGATGGGTATTAAAGTCATTTTGGCTTGTGCATGCTTATCCTAAGAGAATTCTAGAGATAGATATTTTGTAGGAGATTTCTAAACTCTTCTTTAGCTTTCTTTTTTTTTCCTTTTTCATCCTTATCTCTCCCTCTTCCTCCCTTAAGCCATGAACGAAATTCCTCTCCCCTTTTCCCCCTCTAACAACACTCCAAACCCCTAATTTTGCTTCCAAAAATTTCCAAGAAAACCCCTAGCTTTCAAGAGAAAGAAAGGTGGAGAGAAGAGAAAGAGAAGAGAAGGAGAAAGAGACTTCATTGAGGTAGGAGTCTAACCTAGGGTTATGGATTTTTATTTAGAGCTATGATTATTTTATGATGGTATTTATAATATTTATGATCTTGATTTCATGTTTTGTATGAGTAATAGACCCAAAAGATTAAATTTTTCCTTGTTTTTCCTAGCAATTCACCCTCTCTTGAAAAACAGAATTCTGTATGTATGTTTATACATCAATTCTGATTTCTGTAGTTGGAATCACTTTCTGAAAAAAAATATGTAGCTGTAGATATTGAAGTCCTACACCAAATTCATATAAAATTTATCATATGTTGAGTTCAATAAGTAGGATTAAAAATTCATTGTTTGCAAGATGTCTGAAATTTGTCAAGCTGTACACAGTCTAGAAAAATGAGGACTATTACCTGCACACTCTATGGATTTTGCTTATCTTGGTCTGTTGGAAACTTAAGACGTTTTTCTAAATGTTCATCAGGGTGCTTATATGTCGTAATTCTGGCTTCAACATGCTTAAAATTGTCTTTTAATACAGATCCAGAAATCTGTCTGAAGAACAGATTTGACACACCTTACTGAATAATTCAATATAAATCATATACTTCATATTTCTGCATGAAATTGTATGGGTGAACCCAGGACTATTATATCTCCAACTTTCAATTCAGTGAGTTTTGTCAAATTCATAGGAGAAATTGATTAAATGTGATGACTTTGTAGTTGTTCCTGCAACTTTCAGCAAGTTGAACTATTTTTTGGGTGAATCTAAAATTGTGATTGTTGTTAAATTATTCATTTTAACATGCTTGAATGTTGTTGATATCTTTAAGAAGTTTACTTATGAGATTTGTTACTAAAATTGATGGTGTGGCACTCTTCGTTTGCATGGTGACCGCTATATGCTTGTTAAAATGCCCAAATGAATGTGAAATCGAAGAACTTGGAAAATGGCCATCGAATTGTTGTGACACGTATTACATTTGTAAACTTGTGTATGGCCATTGAATATTATGACATATGACATGTTAACTGGGATGTCTCGATCTGTTCTAAGGCAGGTGAACATTCTAGTATTGGGATGGGGGAAAGTTTGGGTATAACTTAACTATAAGGGGCTGGACTGAGAAGTTGGGGAAAGAGATATGTGATATGTGATATTTATTTCCCACTCGCCTTTACTGGGAGTGGAGGGGACATACGAAGGTTGTGTTATTATGTGGAGAGCCTCACTCCTGCCAGGAACGGGGGAGCTGAGAGGCCCGTCATACAGTGCCCGTGTCCACTGCGTCGTGTGCTATGTTCACTCCAAACTTGGGGTGAAGTCCAGGCCCTTATCTTTAGGTGATACCCAGGCTTCCAAAAATATGACTAACATCAACTAACTAATGAACCATATAGGTGTTGTTGTTGTGCACACTTGTGTGTTGTACTCTTTACCTTGGTTGTTTGTACTCCTATTGCCTTTACACTCATAACCCTAAATGAATTTTCCTACCCTAGTTAGTTTCCTACTGTGCACGTTTGACGTGCTCATTTTAATTTTCAGGTCTTGAGCAGGTGACACCAGAGCAGAATCTTCCTCAGGAGATTTCTCAGACGTGAGTTTTTGACTTGGGGGACACCACTCTTTTCGGGCTATGTTTTGTAGTGTGAGTTGGGTCGAGTGGTAAGAGAGTTATCTTTTGCAGATGTAGAGTGTGTTGGTGGCTTGTAGTACTTTTCTTATGTACTGGAGTCTGTTTCACTTTGTATTTGATACTGGTGTGTAGTTCTCTCTTTAGTGAT
>JAULAV010002145.1:0-25000 GCA_030789695.1 Scilla litardierei | reverse complement strand
GAATGAGCATAAATTTTATCGTAGTTATCCAAAAATTATGAGTTAAGACAATTTGGAAAGCTTGTTAGGTTATCTATAACTTTCATTTTGATACTAAATTCAGAATCTGCATGTAATTATACTGAATTTGATGATCTTTGTCATAGTATCATATTCTGGCAGATTCTGAACCATGTTGTTAAACAGAGTACAACTTTTACATCAGACATCCAAATGCCGTGATTTTTGATAATTTGAATCTTGGTTAAATTATTTACAAATATTATGTTGGGACCTTAATCAGATTCTGGCTATAACCTGACTGTACTAAGTGATATTCACTGCTATATAATCCAGTTTCAGGACAACTTTTGCACCCTATAGTCCACAAGGCATAACTATTAGTATAGACATCCAAAAATTATGATTGCGGTGGAAACATAGATAAATTATCAACAAGTTTCATTTAGAAACAGATAGCAAATTCTAAATGCAAATGGTGATGGCATTGGAGAAGTTTATGTTCATATGAAAGAATGAAAATTTAGAATTGAATTATAACCGGGGGTAGGATATTAGTGATATGCATATTTGGGCAAAGGAGACATGTGATCGCTCCTTATTTTACACCTTTTTCTGCATGTTTTCATGTCATTTTGATCGCCCATATTGTGTTTTCCACGATTATTCGACGATATCGCGTTGCTTTTCACTATTTCTTGTTTTTGTCGTATTTCAGGAGATATGGAGCGATCTAGAGCAAAAATGAGATCAAGGGACTTTCGCGCATACCGGATCGTCGTCTACGGCTTATTTAAGGAGTTAGCAGCGCTAGAGGATGAGCGGAAGAGGAAGAAATCCGATAGAAGCGACGATGAGGCAAGGAGGAGAAGAAAAGAGCCCAGATACAGCCTACTCGGCCGAACAGAGACGCTACTCGGCCGAGTTACAAGCTGCATTAGACCAACTGAAACGGATATGCACAGCAAATTTTCAGCGTTCCCTCGGCCGAACAAGAGAGCCTACTCGGCCGAGTGAGAAAGCTCATTCACCCGAGTAGAACAGGGTTTTTCTTCCTAGAAGCGGCTGAGTTACTGGAATTTCTGATAAGCCTACTCGGCCGAGTACGATTACTTACTCGGCCGAGTAAAGAAGTCTGCTCGCCCGAGTCAGTCAGAGAAACAGACCCCCGAAGACCCCAGATTCTCGATTTTATTGGGTCTATCACTCGGCCGAGTGACATATTCCGACTGCTGTGAGGATTGAGAATTCTGGGCTGCGCAGGGGCAGTTTTGGCACGATTTTTTGGATGATTTTAGCTTGTATTTAAACCTAGTTTTTTCCCTAGTTTTAGCAGAGACTTCTATTATTTTTTGACGGCTATTCTTTTGTGAAATCTCAGCTGGAGATCATAGGCGACGATTTTGGTTTGTATTTTCTTGCTAAAATTCTTATTTTTATGAATTGTCTCTTCCTTGTAATGAATTGTGCCATGATCAATTGCTATTTTTCTGAGATTTCCATGATGATTTGTGAGTAGTTTATTCGTTCTAGGGCATGCGGATGAACCCGATGGACCCGATCTTTTGAATTGTGATGAATGAATAGAATTGTTGCTAGGATTGAAGAAAGGTTAGGTTTTGATTGACTTATTGCGAGTAGCTAGGAATTTCTATTGATTGGGATTTGCAAGAGATTGGATCCCAATTGATAGGAAGGCCTAGATATTCGACTTAGGTTTATAATTGAAATTCTCTAGATTTGGTTTGCAAGAGATTGGACCAAAGCTAGGATTTTTATTATAAATCTATACTAATATTCGTTTGCAAGAGATTGGACGAATACGAACTATCAAAACTTAGATCGTAGCTCGTATTTGCACGAGAGTGGGCTCGAGTTGCGATTGGATGATGATGTTGATCCTCATGCTAGTGTCTTAGGTTAGGGTTTGCACGAGAGTGGGCCCTAATCTAGGTTGCTATAGACCGGCAATAGCGCAAGAACGTGAGCTTGGTTCTACATTAAGTTGCGACTAGTTCACCTACATTCAAGCCTTGCAACATTGAAATTCATGATTCACAAGGATGAGAGACGGTCCGTAGTGGGGATTTCCTATCCCTAGACGCTTTTATTATTTTGATATCTATTTTCTATTGAACGATTGTGACATTACCATCGAATCTATTCTTATTCTCTTGATATCTAGGTAATCAAAGTAGGATACTGTCAATTGTCCTCCCTGTGTTCGATACCCGCTCGCCATTACATTGTGCGCTTGCGGTAAAACTACAGTCGTTTTCTGGGTGTACATCCGAGCATGATCAAGTTTTTGGCGCTGTTGCTGGGGACGCGACGGTATTTTATTTTCTCTACTTAGTTATTTCTTTTTCTTTTTATTATTTTTATCTTTTTATTCCTCTATTATGCTAACGATTCCATCGAGACTCTATTTTTCAGTGCATGTACACGAGATCAAAGGCGCATCAAGAAGATATATTATTTGATCCGGAGATCGAGCGTACGGCGAGGAAGCTTAGAGCCGAGAGGAGACTTGCTATAGAGGACGATCATATGCACCGACCGGAGACACTGGAGGAGTTAGCAGCACGCATGGCTAGGCTTGTTTCTATCAGAGATAGGCTACGGCCTAAGACTACTTCTACTACCTCGTCTATTGTGATGCCGGAGTTGGCGGCGGATAAGAACTTCGAGCTCAAGACGGGACTCGTGGTTTTGATGAAACAAGACCCATTTCATGGGAACTCCCACAATAATCCACACTACCACCTACAGTTGTTCTTGTCCAAGTGCGCTACTTTTCAGATGCCCGGTGTACCGGCCGATGCTATCCGACTGCGCCTCTTCCCATTCACCATTCGGGACAAAGCACTATATTAGTTGAGGATGCAAGCGGAGGGGATATTTACTACATGGGATGAGTTGGCGAAAGCCTTTGTTAATAAATTCTACCTACCATCCAAGACAGTCAAGATTAGGAGCGCGCTCATGTCCTTCAAGCAAGGATCTCAGGAAACCCTATTTGAGGCATGGGAGCGCTTTAAAGATCTCCAATACTAATGCCCCCATCATATTATTGAAGCATGGGAGCTTGTACATAGCTTTTAAAATGGGTTGCAACCGGGAACCAAGCAAATCATCAACGCAACCGCTAATGGAGCCATTCTATCTAAGACACGGGATGATGCTACGGCCCTACTTGAGGAGATGGCCTCTAATAACCAACAATGGGGCGACGAAAGAGGACATTATACATCTTCCTTGAAGCCAACAAGCATTTATGAGGAAAAAGGCCGTAGCGGAGCTTTCTATGAAGTTTGATTCTCTCCACAAGGTCATGGAGAGATTGGAGAAGTTGATAAGTGAATCGCATGGGACCCCCACCACATCTACTCCGGGAGGAAGGATGGGTGATTGGCAAGACCAAGCCCATGTCATGTATGTTGGAGGAGAGCACGGAGAAGGGGCTATAGAGCAAGTCCAATATGTTGCGGGAAACACCGGTTATTGGGCAAACCCGACCGCGAGAAACCATCTGGGCTTTTCATATGGAAATAATGATGGAGCTTTAAATCCACCATCGCAGCAACCTCAAGCTCGGCCTCCACAACAATCGCAATATCCACCGAGAGGGCCTTAACAACAAAATTTCCAACCGAGGCAACAAGCGGAACCATATAGACATCCGGGGTATAATCAAGGGTAGAGAGCACCTAATGCGCCATAAGCACCACCGAGGTCCGACCATGAAGCGAGAGTTGAAGGATTTATGGTGGAGCAAAAGAAAGTAAATGCTAGATTGACAGCTTAACAAGACTCTCTTAATACCGTCGTGGCACAACTATCGGAGCAACTAGCATTGCTCAACAAAAATACTCAACAATTTCCTGCTCAACCGGAGCCAAACCCACGGAGCAATACCGGCCACATCAATGCAGTGGTGGCGGTAACTGCTAGAGGCGGGAAGGACACCACTCCTGCCATGATTCAAACCAAGGAACCGGGGGAGGAAATTTTGGATGACAAGGAGCCGGCAAATGAGGAAGAGTGCCCGAAAGAGCCAAAGGACGGTGAAAATTCTGAAATTATAAAGACACGTAAGGAGCGCAACTATATGCCACCGGTACCCTTCCCACAAAGGTTGGCAAGAACAAATATTAAAAGCGGCTAGCCAAATTTCTTAAGTACTTGCGGGGAGTGAGCTTAAATATCCCTTTCTTGGACGCTATTGTAGAGATCCTATCATATGCCAAGTTCTTAAAAGACTTAATTTCGGGAAAGAAGCGCAAGGAAAAGATAATGCTCGCCGAGCAAGGTACATGGTTCACCCGAAAGGAAAAGGAGCCTACAAAGTTTAAGGATCTCGAAAGCTTTCGCATCCCTTGCACGTTTGGAGGAGTCCCGCAACAAAAAGCCTTAGTAGATTTGGGAGCAGCGTGAGCCTAATACCCCTAACTATGTTTAAGAAATTGAATACGGGGACCGACTTGAAGCCGACGGATATGAGAATACAACTTGTGGACGGTCGTGTCATTAGGCCCATGGGGATTGTGGAGAACATACCGCTCCAAGTACCAGGAGGAATTTGCTTGCCGTGCGACTTCGTGGTAATGGATATCAAGGAGGAGGGCGATACTTCACTAATACTTGGATGCCCCTTCTTGGCCACCGTCGGCGTGATAGTTGACGTGAGAGAGGGCACATTATCTTTGAATGTCGGAAACATAGAGGTGGAGCTTCACATTCCTAAGGCCGTGAAGCACATGCCTTGGCAAGAGGACGTCGATTACGTGGACCTCCTCGATGAGGTCATTGATGATGCTATGCCGCATGTTATCGGCACCTTTCACGATGATGGCCTCGAAGAAGGCCATCTTCTAGAGTTGGAGAAAAGTTGGAGGACCCACCGGATCATTCCATGGTCGATGACAAAGACGACGCTGATGTCACAAGAATTAGGGAGCTATGCAAGCTCTCCACGGCCAAGAATTTGAAGAAGGCTCTGCCGGACAAGAAAGTTTCATCACCGGCAAAGAAAAAGAACGCTAAAAGCTCAAGCTTGGGGGACTCATCCCCCGCTACCACCCATGATGAGGGGGAGCCGAGGAACGCCTACAAACAACAACAATTGAATCCAAGTGGCCTTCCCGGCAAATTTGACGCGCGCATCTCACATGCGCCGAATATCGAGCACTGAACGAATATCTTAAGGGGTCGAGCTCAAGACCTTAAACGATCGCTTGTCGGAAGGCAACCCGACGGTTTTATCTTATTTTTAGTTGGATTTTTCATTTTAGTTTTTGTTTTAGATCTTTCTTAGTGTTTAGAGTCAAAGAAATCGATCAAAAATCTTGACAACGGGCTCTATTTTCATGACAGGAGATGGAGAACGAGAAACAATTTGAATGGAGGATTGCCATAGCAAAGGGGAATGCTTCAGGAATGCGCTCAGGCCTCAGGAGAAGGAAGGAACTGATGGGGAGACGAAAAACAGAAAGTAGAGCAAAAACAGAGAGTCGAAGCTGAAATTTGCAGGCCACTCGGTCGAGTGACTTAGTCATTCGGCCGAGCATAGACCCTACTCGGCTGAGTAGGGTACATATCAGGGAAGTTCCTAAAAACTACTCTTTGTAATTTACTGAAATTATATGCCACTCGGCCGAGTACTGTTGCCATTCGGTCGAGTGAATCTGATACTCCCACGCATCATAAGCTCTGAGTAGCCTTGCTACTCGGTCGAATGACCTTTGTATACTCGGCCGAGTCGTAATGTCTACTCGCCCGAGTCACGACTTCCACGGAGTAATTTCGAAAAAAATTTAACGCTGAGCCACTCGGCCGAGTGAACGCGTCATTCGGCCGAGTGACCTATACTTTATAAGCCAACACACGCTGGCTCGAATCCCAAGTGCTCAAAATTCCCAAACCATCCCGAGCCTTTTCGTTTTCCCCCTTCTACTCGCCCGAACCCCTTCGCCGTTCGCCCTAGCATCCCGACGGCCGGCGAGTCGCCACCACCGGCACCGCCCGCCCCCGCATTCGACACGCTAGGGATTACGTTCAGAGATGACGCTCAGCGTGCCAGATTTGAGTGTATCTCCCATCGCTCGATCGTACCCACTAGATTCATGCACATCACTGATTTTGAGCGCCTAGGCGTACTAGAGGGGCTACTCCAGTTGTATGATAACGTGGGGTGGTGTGACTTTTTGTCGGTGTCGGCGGACACCTACGTCCGTTCGACACTAGAAGTCCTTAGTTCTATTGCCAGGACCCCAAGGGGATGCTCCTTTCGCCTGATGGATCGAGAGTGCAAGGTCACTCTCGACATGCTCCGAGCATTCTTCCAGTGGCCACATGTCCCGGACCCAGACCGAGCCTACAGCACCACGCACATCCCACCGCCGTCATTCGACACGCACACTTTTTGGACACGTATCATGGGTTCTACCCCTGCCTTTGACCCTAGTCGGGCCAATGCCTCCACGATCCTTTACACATGCCTTCGCACTGCACAGCGCCTTATGGCGACCACTTTCTTAGCAAGGTATGAGCCGGGGACGTTGTCGACGCCAAAGCTCTACATGCTCTACGCGATGACACGATCGCGGGCCTACGAGCGAGGAGGAGACATTTTGGTCCCCATCGTCGAGATTGACATTGCCAGTTGGTATTTAGACCACGTCGTTATTTCTGTTGGCGCTAGGACACCTATCTGTTGCGACGGTCTGATTACCCTCCTGGCCCTCTTATGCAGAGTTGACCTTCCTGCTGGCTTGCTTAGACCCCCAGGCCCCACTTCTCTTTCCATAGATGGTATGGCCTAGATAAGGATGCTTCGTCCTCATGGTCAGCACCACTGGGTGTGGCTGCACGATCCCTTTGACGTCAATTACATGGTTCTCCCGAGCCCCGCTCGGACACATATTGGACCTGCAAATGGGGAGTGGATTCCAGCGATGGACATCCTCATCCCTGCCGTGTACGTGCTAGAGCCCGAGGGCGCTCAGCAGGAGCCCCTCCTTCCACCCCTGGACCATGTGATATCTCAGCCTGCACCTGCTTTGTCTGCTCCTCTCGACACTTCTATCCACACTTCTGTCAGCGTTGGGAGTTCTCTTGCTTAGTCCACCACCACCACTTCCACCGCTGTGCCGTTATCTATCCACCTCATTTCTGCTGCGAGCCCCGAGCGTCCCACCACCATTTTTGAGAGCGGCGAGCCCTCTTTTGCCTCCGCAGTGGAGACCCTTTCCTCTTTCTTGTTCTCGACCCCTGGGGAGTCATTTCCTTCGCACTTCACGACCTTCCCAATTTTCGACCTTACTGTCTCCACTGCCGCTGTCTTCTCTGAGAGTGTCGTGACATCTGTCCCCATTTCTGTGTCACCAACATCTTTGACCTCCTCGCCCTCTGTCACCATTTCAGCCTCTGCTGCTGCTCCCTCTTCTTCGACCATTCCTGCGTCTCAGCCTCCCACAAAGGCTGAGCGTCTTTCTGTGAGCACAGCATAACCGCCCCACCCTACAGTCGCACCTATCTTTTACTGTAGCCGTGCAAGGCAGCCCTGTTCCTCACCAGTTTATCCCTCTGCCCCACCTCCACCTCCCCCAGACATCCTAATTCAACATGTCCGTGCTCTAGAGGGGGCAGTGAGTGGGCTTAGAGGAGATTTCCGGGCTCTCTCCGCTACCGTCACCGCTGTACAGAGGCACGTCGCTTTACTTCATGGCATTCAGGCTAGCCTGAGCCAGATTCTTGCGCGTCTGTTACAGCCACCACCTACCACTGCCTGCACCCCTACCCAGCAGCCCCCGCCACCACGACCTTCCCCACAGGACGGTGCTGGTGCCCCACCACCCCCTTAGGCATACACTTGATGCCTCACACATTTTTTCTCATGCTATTCTGGATATTTTCTGCCTGCCGATTTTGCACCCCTCCTACACACACTTTTTGGTCACATTTTGCTCATATCTGTTTATATCATTTTGGAAGAGAGGAGGTACTTTTGGGGACACCTATATTGCGCCATTTCTGATCTCTGCGTGCACCACATGCATCATCTGCATACATCATTTGCATACCCATATCATTTTCTTTTATTTGCATCCTTATCATGCATGCATCCTCACCCACCCTACCTATATCGTTTTTTCTCGGTGTGCCACACTTTGCACATTGAGGACACTATGCAGTTTAGCTTGGGGGAGTGAGTGTCTCACACACTTTTTATTTTTTTCTTCACTTTTTCTTTTATTTTTTTCCACCTTTCTTTATTTTACGCTTATTTTTTCACCCACTTTTTCTTTTTTTCTCATGCATCACGTCTTCTTACTTTTTGTGTGCTGCATATGTATAGTAGTTTTCATTTTCTTTTATCTTTATTTCCTTTAGCCCTTTTTGCTAGAGATGAATTTTCTGTGATGATGATGACGTGGTATTAGCTTATCTCTATATGCATATTATTTTGTCATGCCATCGTTTTTATTTCAGATATCATATGCCATGCTTGTTATGCATTCGAGATAGTAACCCACACCTTTGATTATATGAATGTGAATGAAATTCTTCTATTAGCTGAGTCTGATGATTTATATTGTATACTCTTCATAGTAAACACACCAAGCTTCACGCATTGATTGCATATATCTGGAGTACTGCTTTGTTGTCTTATATCACTTCTTATTGCATGAAAATTGTACGCTTCACTCTCAGGTTGATTGAATGTATGCTATGTTGATATAACTGGATTAGTTTACTTTCTGAGATCCAACTGAGTAGATTACATTACTCTGTTAAAAGTTGTCGTGCACATTCTATAAAGTGAACCGAGTGTTACATATTTTTCTTTATCCACATATCTTGAGCATTATTTCTATACTTAAAATCATTGGTGAATCTCCCTTTAAGCGAGTCTCACTTTGGCATATTCCCCCGCTATAAAAATCCATGCTCCTACACCCCCAAAATCAAAAAGGAGAAAAATATTCTTGTATATCTCTCTATCTTTTGATTTGGGATCCTTATTGTATATATTGATTGCTGAAAAAAGGAGAAAAAAAGAAAAGGAAAGAGAAAAGAAGTTCATATATGATCCCATTTCATTCTTTCTTCCCTCTTTTTTATTTCCTTTGGAGCTTCAAAAATGGGGAATGTTCTTATTGCTAAATTTGATGCCACCACGCTTATAGATAGGCTTGGGGGAGAGGATCCAATGATGTGTGAGAGAGTGACTACTTGTCTGTGCAAGACAGCCTAAGCTAGGTAATTTTCTATACTCGGTGAGATTACTAAAAGTTTTACGAAGTCCAGGAATTGAAACATAGCATGCATTTCATGAAAACCACTCCTTTCTATTCTTATTGCTTCATATTGTGTGATACCTCTTATACTCCAAATAGAAAGCGATCAATTGAAAAGTGTGTGGTCTATGATTATATATATTACTTTAGATGCTTCAAACAATGTTAATTCTAGAATGATTCCACATTTCATATTGTTTTGATATTCTTGGGTTTCTATATTGAATGCATCCTTATATGATCATGATATCGAGATAAAAATCTTTGGCACGTTTTTATTCGCCGTATGCTATATGAGTAAGCAAGCCCACGTCCTGATGAAATGATCTAGCACCTCCCTCTTTGTTTTCTTTTCTATCTTCTTTTTCCTTTTTCTTTAATTTCCCCGCCGGGTTCGCCTTTTACTTATCTTCCTCGAGGACGAGTAAGAGGCAAGCTTGGGGGATTTTGATCGCTCCTTATTTTACACCTTTTTCTGCATATTTTCATGTCATTTTGATCGCCCATATTGCGTTTTCCACAATTATTCGACGATATCGAGTTGCTTTTCACTATTTCTTGTTTTTGTCGTATTTCAGGAGATATGGAGCGATCTGGAGCAAAATGAGATCAATGGACTTTCGCACATACCAGAGCGTCGTCCACGGCTTGTTTGAGGAGTTAGCAGCGCTAGAGGATGAGCAGAGAGGAAAAAATCCGATAGAAGCGACGAGGAGGCGAGGAGGAGAAGAAAAGAGCCCAGATAGAGCCTACTCGGCCGAACAGAGACGCTACTCGGCCGAGTCAGAAGCTGCATTCGGCCGAGTGAAACGGATATGCACAGCAAATTTTCAGCGTTCCCTTGGCCGAACAAGAGATCCTACTCGGCTGAGTGAGAAAGCTCACTCGCCCGAGTAGAACATGGTTTTTCTTCTGAGAAGCGGCTGAGTTACTGGAATTTCTGAGAAGCCTACTCGGCCGAGTACGATTGCTTACTCGGCCAAGTAAAGAAGTCTGCTCGCCAGAGTCAGTCAGAGAAACAGACCCCCGAAGACCCCAGATTCTCTGTTTTATTGGGTCTGTCACTCGGCCGAGTGACATTGCTACTCGGCCGAGTGACGTATTCCGACTACTGCGAGGATTGCGAATTCTGGGTTGCGCAGGGGCAGTTTTGGCACGATTTTTTGGACGATTATAGCTTGTATTTAAACCTAGTTTTTTCCTAGTTTTAGGAGAGACTTCTATTATTTTTTTAGGCTATTCTTTTGTGAAATCTCAGTTGGAGATCATAGGCGACGATTTTGGTTTGTATTTGCTTGCTAAAATTCTTATTTTTATGAATTGTCTCTTCCTTGCAATGAATTGTGCCATGATCAATTGCTATTTTTCTGAGATTTCCATGCTGATTTGTGAGCAGTTTATTCGTTCTAGGGCATGGGGATGAACCCGATGGACCCGATCTTTTGAATTGTGATGAATGAATAGAATTGTTGCTTGGATTGAAGAAAGGTTAGGTTTTGATTGACTTATTGCGAGTAGCTAGGAATTTCTATTGATTGGGATTTGCAAGATATTGGATCCCAATTGATAGGAAGGCCTAGATATTCGACTTAGGTTTATAATTGAAATTCTCTAGATTTGGTTTGCAAGAGATTGGACCAAAGCTAGGATTTTTATTATAAATCTATACTAATATTCGTTTGCAAGAGATTAGATGAATACGAACTATCAAAACTTAGATCGTAGCTCGTGTTTGCACGAGAGTGGGCTCGAGTTGCGATTGGACGATGATATCGATCCTCATTCTAGTGTCTTAGGTTAGGGTTTGAACGAGAGTGGGCCCTAATCTAGGTTGCTATAGACCGACAATAGCGCGAGAGCGTGAGCTTGGTTCTACATTAAGTTGCGACTAGTTCACCTACATTCAAGCCTTGCAACATTGAAATTCATGATTCACAAGGATGAGAGACGGTCCGTAGTGGGGATTTCCAATCCCTAGATGCTTTTATTATATTGTAATTGTCCGTCATCATTTCTTAGATGATCATGTTGCTAAAAAGGACATCATTTTAGTGTACGTTGAAACCCAGAAGCAAATCGCCGATATTTTCACGAAACCACTCAAGGAAGACTCCTTTGTGCGGTTGCGTCGAGAATTGGGGATTATGGGTGAATCCGAGATTTAGGATTCATATTTTGTTCAATAATCTTGCATGCTAATTATTTTCGTTATATTTGCTCATGCTAGATTAATTGAGATTTTCTGGATTTTTGGTTGAATTTTCAGAATTTATGCTCGATTTATTCATGAACGTCGAATTTAAGATTTTCGATGTTTAATGGGGTAGTATAATGATATATGAGAGTATTTCGATGTTTTGTCCAAGTGCGATTAGGAGAGAACTCAAAATTTCTAATTTTCAAATTTTTGGACTCTCTTAGTCGGTCCAAGTTCTTTGGCCGACCGACTAGATTCAGTTCTAGTCGGTCAGTGAATGAACTCAGACCGACTAACTCAAGCCCTAATTTTGGCTTCTGTTACTGTTTGCACTTAAGTCGGTTCAAGCTCATTGGCCGACCGACTAGATCGTCATCTAGTCGGTCAGCGCTTGAACTGTGACCGACTAAATGCTTTGGGGGCAGCTGCGTCTTTTCCTCTCCAAGTCGACTTATACGAGCCCCGCACCGACTTGTTTCCATTCTAGTCGATGCGAAAAACTCTCCCAGCTCAAAACCCCCTTCGACTTCCTCCTCTCCTCCGCTGTCTCCGTCGGTTTCCGGCCATCTCCGCCGTTTACCGTCGATCCCTAACCGATCATCTCTCTCCTGTCGACATAGGGTAACTCTCTCAGCTTTTAGACCTAGGTTTCTTCGATTTTCAGTTTCGTTTCTATGGTTTGTGTTTAGGGTTCATTTCGACCTAGATTTCGATTTCTCATTCGATTGAACGTTGTCTCGTCTCGATTATGGCGAAGACGCGTATACCCATCCGACCCTCGAGTCCGTCACCCATGACTGTAGAGTCGCCTCCTACGGACTCCCCTCAACCCAAACGAACTCCTCCCAAGCGTCAAGCCAAAACCACCCATCCCTCGTCTTCTTCACCTCCTCTTAAGAAGAAGAGGACGACGACCGCCAAGCCTAGATCTCAGCCCAAGCCTAGGAAGCAGACCGTGTCTCCAGCTTCATTCCATGCTCCCTCTCCTCCCGATGATTCCGACACTGAGTATATTCCGGAGACCGAGCATACCGCTAGGGATCCTACCCCTCCACCTCGTTCTAGCACTCGTTAGCCTAAAGGGAAGGCTCACATGCCAGTAGGTGGTGTCGATATATCGCTATGTCGCGATGACCCGATGTGTCTCACAGCATACAACTGTATCGAGCACTGTCCTATGCTATTGGAGCACTTCGTTCAGTTCTCCGATTTCCCACATCTTGCAGATCTTCTTTCTTACAGCGGTCTTCTCGATTATCTTCGCCATGACCCCAAGGCGAACCCACACCCGTACCCACGTCTTGTCAAGCTTTTCTACGCGAACCGTGTTCGGGGTTAGTATGACGAGACCCATTCCATTGAGACGACTGTCTTGGGGACACCGATTGTCCTCACGGCAGAAATCTTAGGGGATTTGATAGGTGTCTCCTCTTCTGGCGTCCTCCCTGTCGATATCTCTGTCGATGACATTTCTGATCTTGACCAGGCTATGCTCTTCGAGATATTCCATGTGATCCCTCCCGCCATGATTGGCGTCCCTTCAAAGTCTTTTAAGACGAATGCCTGGGTTCTAAATCTTATCTTGAAGTCGTGCCTCCTTCCGAAGTACGGCTCATCTAGCTTACCCTCCCAGCCATTCCTCAAACTCATCTACGCTCTTTTCATGGGGAGCGAGATCAATTGGGCACGGATTATTCTTGAAAAGTGGACTCCTTCGAATGTATTCGAAAGTCCACCAAGTCAGCCCACATTCCATATCCATGCCTATTGACTCTCGTGTTTCGTCGTTTCGGTGTCCCTCTCCCTCCCGATGATGAGCGTCCTCTTGGTCCCCCTCTGAATGCGATGGCCGTCAAGAAGTCTCTTGCGGCGCTTCGTCATGTTCAGAGGACGACCCCTTCAGCTTCTACTTCAGCCGCTTCTGCTACTCCTACTCCTACTCTCGCTGAGCTTGCACGTTCGTTGAGACGTGTGGAGTCTCGTTGTGCTCGTTCTGAGGTGATGCTAGCTCGCATTTGCTCTCTCTTGGGCATTGAGGTTCCTCCGTCTGTTTCTAACGATGAGGAGATGGATGAGGATGAGCTCCAGGAGCTCGTTGGATCTGCTGCTCGTGCCCCAGAGGGTACGTCTGCTGCTGCTGCTGCTGCTACTACTTCCTCTGGTGCTCCCGAGGCCACTCCCGTATCGACTCTCCCGTCTGTGGACACTCCTGTTGACCCAGTGACCACCACTCCTTCTGCAGAGCCTGCTGCTACTACTGACCCTGCCTCCACCTCCTGAGCTTGCTTGGAGGGCTCTCCCTATGCACTTTGGATGATATATTTTGTGGTGAGAGTGTGGGGTAGGATAGTTTGGGTGGTTCTGGACTTTTGATGTATTTTTGATGTGTTGATGCTACACTTCTGTTGTATGATCATTTTGATGTCTGTGAGATATATGTTGTATGATGTACTCCGATCATTCGATCGTTATTTTGTATGTTGGCAGATGTATACATTTTGTT
Organism: Scilla litardierei; assembly: GCA_030789695.1. Taxonomy (NCBI): domain Eukaryota; kingdom Viridiplantae; phylum Streptophyta; class Magnoliopsida; order Asparagales; family Asparagaceae; genus Scilla; species Scilla litardierei. Next base: position 10,998 of record JAULAV010002145.1, on the reverse strand, counting down.
GTACCATGTTTGATATATATATATATATACATCGTGTTGCCATTTACCTCTTTTATGCACATTATATTATTGTCTCTGATGTTGACTTCTTCGCTCGACGATTACATTTGATTTAATAGAAATTAATTCTATGAAAACATAGAATTGTTTTCCATGCACTAAATTCATCAAGAATGTTGATATTGGAGAGTATGTTCCATAACTCAATACGTAAAATTGATTTGAGTTTTGATGATTTCCTTTTCGATTTTTGACTATGGTCTCGTTGGCACGCTTTGATTTACTTCGCATTTTACTTTGGTGTCATTTGGACCGTGGTCGTATTCTACGACTCCCGTGCTTTTATATTTTAGCCATTGTTGTTGTCGTTGATCTCCTCCCGCTCTTTTTGCTAATGCCAAAGGGGGAGAGAATTAATAATGACGATGTGCTACATGATAATTCAAAGAAATTTACCGTGAATCTAATTTGATATGTTAGATTCAGGGGGAGTTAAGATATAAAAATGGATTTCAAATCCGATATTTCAATAATTGAATTCTCATTTTTTTACTTTCCTCGTCTGCTTGATGCGTATGATTAATATATATTTTGGAACTAACATGTCATCAATGCAGGGGGAGTAAGTAAATTTCATTTGAATCATTATTATTGATTATTATTTATGTTGGTTTGTCATCACCAAAAAGGGGGAGAATGTTGAGTATTGAGTCCCCGGATTTGGTTTTGATGATGAACAAACATAAATATCGTGAACTAACTCTTTGTGAGCGCAGTTATGGAGATCGTCGCCAAATTTCTATGAACATCTAAAGCGATGTCTCGAGACTTCTCAAAGCGCGTGATCGTATGCTTGAAGCTTCGTTGAAGCTCAAGGACCATTATTGAAGTCAAGAGATTCGGATCGAAGCATTTGAAGACGGTTCGTCAAGTTTTATTTATAGTCTTCTAGCTTCGTTTCGTAGATTGTTAAGCCTTGAGTAGGTCTTACGTTTTAATCTTCATAACGCTCATATCTTAGAGGCAGGATCTTATTAGAAGCCCATACAAACTTTCCCGAAGCTTCGCGCTTCGTTTCACGGCTTCTTGTGCATGTTAGTTGGTTCAAGAAGAAGAACCAACCGACTAGATGGCAATCTAGTCGGTCGGCAATGCTTCTTGAACCGACTAGAATGCCTTGTTCATTTTCAGCTCAGTTACTGTTTACAGTTAGTCAGTCCAAGAAGGTTCACCGACCGACTAGTTGTGAAACTAGTCGGTTAGGAATCCTTCTTAGACCGACTAGTTGAGCTTCCATTTTTGAGCCTAACTTACTATTTACAGCTAGTCGGTCAAAGCACAACGACCGACCGACTAGTTGAGTAACTAGTCGGTTGAAAGTTGTTCTTAAACCGACTAGCTGTATTTGAATTCAGCCTATTCTATTTCAGCTGTTAGTCGGTCAAAGAACACTCACCGACCGACTAGTTGTGAAACTAATCGGTTGGCAAGTCTTCTTGGACCGACTAGTTCTCCATCTTCTGAACTTCACTCTTTGGTTGTTCTTCAGTTAGTCGGTTCATGTTGAATCACCGACCGACTAGTTGATGAACTAGTCGGTCAGTGATCCTTCTTTGACCGACTAGTCTGCTTCAGAATAGAGCCGTTGGAGCATTAAATGCCACGAATTTTGCTCTCTCTTTCCTCTATCCTATATATACTTGAAGGGCTGCTTTCATAGCATTCAAGGCTGATATTTATTGAAGTTTAGAGATCAAAGAGAAGCAATTAATTCTCATTCAAAGCTCATTCATTTCTCACTTGAATCTCTCTCTCACTCTTATTTCAAAAGAGAGATTCATTGATTGTGAGCCTTCCAAGCCAAGAGCTTGATTCTAGGTCACCAACTCCTCCCTAGGCTTCCATTGCTGGTCATTTACTTGGAGCTAGGGTTTGGTGCCATTCATCTTCCCCAAAATCCTTCTTGCCCTAAATCGTAAGTTTTACTCAAGGCATAGGGTTTTGTGGTAAGCATTTCATATTTCATTATATTTGATATTGCAAGTGTTTTTCTCTCGGTTGTGAGAGATTGGTTGTGATCCCGGTTTGTGGGAGTCACATTTTCATTTGTGTATGATTTGATCTTGTAGAGGTTTTCTACAAGTATTTCATAGAGCAAATTTGAGTTAGAGGATTCTAACTCAAGTATCCGGAGGGGATCCGGGTGTTTGGGACGTAGGATCACCGGGAACAAGTCGGGGAGACTTGGGTGGATCCGAACCCGTTATATCGTCTGTTTGCGATTGCATTTCTTTGTTGTCAACTTTTACATTTCCACATTGTTGGTTGAGTTTGCAAGATAATTAGGAATTATCTTCTTAATTATTTTAAAGTACTATTCACCCCCCCTCTAGTACTTGTGCAGTAGCTACGTAGGGTATTACACGTTCATCTTATGGCTGACGACTAAGTAGAGTCATTTAGTTGCGAGGGTGCTAGCCCATCGGCTTACGGCTAACGACGAATGTCGGATCGTTCAGTTACGAGGGTGCGGTCCCTCGGCTTACAGCGGACGACGGAGTTACGTCAGTCGGTAGCGAGGGGTACGGCCCCTTCGACTTACTACTGATGACAAATATCGTTCAGTAGCAGGGGGCAGGTCACTCAGCTTACGGCTGACAACGATTGTCGTGTCGTGCAGTGGCGAGGGGTTGGCCCCTTGACTTATGGCTGATGACAGAAATCGTTCGGTTACGATGGACATGGTCCCTTCGGCTTACGACCGAAGACGGAAGATGCGTCGTGCAGTGGGAGGGGTTGACCCCTCGACTTATGGCTGACGACAAATGTCGTTTGGTGGCCAGGGGCGTAGTCCGCTCGGCTTATGACCGAAGACGTAATAAAGGTTGTTCAGTTGCGAGGGTGTGGCCCCTTCGACTTAGGGCTAACGCCTCGATGGAGTCTTTTGGTGGCGAGGAAGGTTAGTCCCTTCAACTTATGACCAAATACGTAATGAAGGTCATTCAGTTGCGAGGGGGTGGCCCCTTTGACTTAAGGCTGACACCTCGATGGAGTCTTTCGGTGGCGAGGGACATAGTCCCTTCGACTTATGACCAAAGACGTAATGGAGGTCGTTCAGTTGCAAAAGGGTGGCCCCTTCGACTTACGCTTGATGCCTCGATGGAGTCTTTCGGTGGCGAGGGACGTAGTCCATTCGACTTATGACCAAAGACGTAATGGAGGTTGTTCAGTTGCGAGAGGTGGCCCCTTCGACGTACGGCTGATACATCGATGGAGTCGTTTGGTGGCGAGGGACGTAGCCCGTTCGACTTATGACCAAAGATGAAGTGGAGGTCATTCAGTTGCGCGGGGTGGACATTTTGAATTACGGTTGACGCCTCGATGGAGTCTTTCGGTGGTGAGGGGCGTAGCCTGCTCGGCTTATGACCGAAGACGTAGTGGAGGTCATTCAGTTACGAGGGGGTGGACCCTTCAACTTACGGCTGATGCCTTGATGGATTCGTTCGGTGGCGAGGGTCGTAGCCCGTTCAGCTTATGACCGAAGACAAAGTGGAGGTCGTTCAGTTGCGAGGGGGTGGACCCTTTGGCATATGGCTGACGCCTCGATGGAGTTGTTCGGTGGCGAGGGGCGTAGCCCGCTCGGCTTATGACTGAAGACGTAGTGGAGGTCGTTCAATTGCGAGGAGGTGGCTCCTTTGACTTATGGCTAATGCCTCGATGGAGTCGTTCGGTGGCGAAAGGTGTAGCCCGTTCGACTTATGACTGAAGACGAAGTGAAGGTCATTCAGTTATGAGGGGGTAGACCCTTCGGCTTACGGGAGACGCCTTGAAGGAGCCTTTCGGTGGTGAGGGACGTAGTCCCTTCGACTTTTGACCGATGATGTAGTGGAGGTTGTTCAGTTGCGAGGGGTGGACCCTTCGACTTACGGCTGATGCCTCGATGGAGTCTTTCAGTGGCGAGGGGTGTAGCCCGTTCGACTTATGACCGAAGACAAAGTGGAGGTCATTCAGTTGCGAGGGGGTGGACCCGTCGGCTTACGACCGACGCCTCAATGGATTCTTTTGGTAGCGAGGGACATAGTCCCTTTGACTTATGACAGAAGGCGTGGTGGAGGTCGTTCAGTTGCGAGGGGGTGGTGTTGGGTTTTTCAAAGACCCTTAGGGCATAAACTATGCCCGTCCTAAGTCGGACGAACATTAGAATCAAAAGATACAGCGGAAACTTTATTAAACACTTTAATAAATTTTAACCTTAAGAATCATGCACCCTAGCCAGGATAATCTACAAACTCGGGTTGGGTCCGACCAACCCGAAGAAATATCTAATCTACTGCAAAATTATGAAAAGCAGAAATAAAGATGACTTACTTGGAACTTTGCTTGCACCAACAAAGTGTTCCGAACCGTTTCCCAAGTCGCTCCGTGCTCGAGCTAAGCCGCTTCTCGAACCGCACCGTACTGCGCCTCGCCCCGAGCTGAACCGCTTTCTGAGCTGCACCGCGCCTCCAAGCCAATCACTCGCCGAAGAAGATTTCACTTGAGCAGATCCATGTCAGAGACTTCTGGATCAGATCCAAACCTCCTCGCAGTCCTGTAAGGACTCGATTGGAGGATATGAAGAAATATAAGAGAATGAGTAATTTAAGTCGTCGATCGAACGTGCTCAAAAATTCGGAGCTTCTCGAATCGAAGACTTGGTGCACTTTTCAATGAGGAGGCCTATCCACTATATATATCTATATGTAGCCGGCCCCTCCCCTATTGCTACAAGCAATGTGGGACAATTAAATGGGTAATAGGGATTGATTTCACTAGAAGCCCAAACTTCTAAAATCAACCATAAATCCATTTCTGAGTTTCGACTTTGATGTCAAATCGAAGATCTCGAGACAACGATCACATAGAAAAAACGACGTCCAATTCCGATATCATTTGGCCCCTCAAATGTCGAAATTAGACGTTCAAATCCTGTTTTCGCAAAAACAGCCAAAGAAACACACCTCAAAAGGAGGCAGGTCAAATCGTGCCACGTGGCACGATCTATGCATGCCACGTGGCACGCGTAGGGCTGGAAGATACCGGGTGCAGACACACGATGGCCCCACACCGCATGCAGTGCATGCGGGCTGAGCCCACGTGCAGCACACGCGAGTTTGGGCCCGAGTGTTGCTGCACGCGGCTCCGAATTCTCACGCAGGTCGGACCTGCATTAGCAAGTCCAACCCGCTAATTTACTAGCGGGTCTGACCCGCCAGGTGCGGGTCTGACCCGCAAGCCCACGTAGGCCTGTTTTTGCCATTTTTGCATTTTTGGGCTCGTTTGAGCTTCGATTGGAAAGTGTTTTCTTCCTGTGGATTTCTTAAGAAGTCCCCTTCAATCCCATGCATCTTTGTCAACTTAATACCAAGTATTAATTAGTTCCAAATGCTAAACCCTTTAGCCTTTAAGTTCACACCTTATTTGTGAGCCAAAGTACTCCATTGCATCAAATGCATTCCTCTTAACATTCTACCTATTACTTAAACGTGAATACTACTCAGTGTGAGACCCTACAGCCTGACCCTACTACAGGTTGGGACTCAAAATCCCTAAACGATAGTAACACGAGCAACAGGTGTCATCCCTATTTCGGTATCATAATTACGTTATTCACTTTTCCGACAAAAGTGTTGTCGGGATCACTCTAATTGTGTCCGTGACAAATACCACAGTTTTAGTCCCTTCGTCTTAACTATGCCATTTGCATAGCCTAGGGTATGGAAAAACTGTCAACCCCACTAGCTAGCACTGGCCAGTATTATTCAGTCTCTGGTACATACATGTACTTCCTAACTTGGCCAAGGTTTTACCAAGAGCCGTACTGAGCCTATGACACTAACTTTCCATTAATGGAAGAGACGAATCCTCTCTTGATCACTAATCACCTCGTATGCTTCAAGTTTCACCCAACTTAAGACCTTTCAGCAGGCCTTGCCTCGAAGCTAGATCATAGAACTAAGCAACACTGTTCACGCACAGGTTCATATAATGATCTCAAGTCCTAAGGACCAACTTGCCTATTGTCACTAGGAGTTAGTAATGACATTTAGTTAATATTCAACCATTTGATAACTCTTTATTGGGTCGTTCAGTGGACTCATTCTATAATGAGCACCTGTGTCTTGTGTTCGACTTCACTAAGTCACATGTTTATGAGATCATCAAGATAAAGACACAATGGTCTATCTGATGTATCGATATCCCTATTTCGACGCATATATGACCATGAACGCTTTAAGACTCAAGCTCCTATTGGTCAGACATTTCTCATAATCGTGATCTCTATCTCAAAACATGTGTGACCTTACTATGAGTCTAAGGAAATTATCTAAGCAACATATTAATAGAAAATTACTCAGACAATTGATAACAGAAAGCATACTTTCATTCATGAACAAGATGTTTACATAGATAAATTGCCTCGAGGGCAATAATCTCTTAACATCTCCCACTTACACTCATGCCCATTTATCATGGTATCGTATACCACTTTTACACACTAGTCTATCCAGACGATCGCATGCCAGTGACTTCGTGAACGGATCTGCTATGTTGTATTCTGAACAGACTCTAATGAGTTCTATGACTTTCCTCTTCTCAATATCTCGTATCAGGTGATACTTCCGAAGAATGTGTCTAGATCTCTTGTGGAATCTTGGTTCTTGAACCAGACTGATGGTTGCATTATTGTCGTAATACAGCGGTATTGGATCCTTAACTGTAGGCACCATCCCCAACTAGTTTATGAACTTTCTCATCCAGACAGCTTTCTTTGCCACATCATTGGTCGCTATGTACTCGGCCTCCATCGTGGAGTCTGTAACAGTGTCTTGCTTGGAACTTCTCCAACTGACTGCTCATCTGTTGAGAGTGAAAACATATCCAGAGATCGATTTGCTATCATCTATATCACTCTGAAAGCCGAAATCTGTGAATCCTTCAATCTTGAGCTCTTCACTTCTGAGCTCTTCACTTCCATAAATCAAGACCAAGTCTTTAGTCCTTCGCACGTACTTAAGAATTGTCTTGATGGCTTTCCAGTGTTCTTCTCTAGGGTTAGACTGATATCGACTTATTATACCTAGTGCAAAAGCGACACCAGGTCTGGTACAGATCATGGAATACATGATAGATCCCACAGCTGAAGCATATGGAATCTTACTCTTGCGTTCCTTTTCCAAGTCAGTTTTTGGTGACATCTTCTTGGAAAGGTTTATTCCATAATTGGCTGGTATAAACCACCATTACTGTTTTCCATGCTAAACTGTTCTAGTACGGTGTCAATGTACCTAGCTTGGGACAGACCTAGCATCTGTTTAGATCTATCTCTATAGATCTTTACACCTAATACATAGGATGCTTCTCCCAAGTCTTTCATGGAGAAGTTAGTTGATAGCCATTCCTTACAGACTTCAATGTCCCTATGTTATTGCCTATTATAAGAATATCATTCACGTACAGTACGAGAATGACTAAAGAATTTTCACTGGTTTTCTTGTAAATACATGGAGCATCCCATTTCTGACAAAACCAAACCCTTTGACTGTCTTGTCAAAACGGATGCTCCAACTTCTTGATGCCTGCTTAAGTCCGTAGATAGACCTATGCAGTCTACACGCTTTTCCTTTACTCCCGCTGACTCCGAAACCTTCTGGCTGAGTCATATAATTCTGCTCCTCTAAATCACCATTTAGAAAAGCAGTCTTTACATCCATTTGCCAGATTTCATAGTCATAATGGGCAGCAATAGCGAGTACGATCCGGATAGACTTGTGCAAGGCAACTGGTGAGAAAGTCTCGTCATAATCTTCTCCTAGAATCTGACGATAACCTTTCGCAACAAGCCTAGCCTTGTATGTTTCTATCTTTCCATCTGCACCAATCTTCTTCTTGAATATCCATTTGTAGCCAATGGGAACACTTCCCTTGTGCACGTTCTCTAAGGTCCATACCTCATTTACATGCATGGATTCAATTTTGGATTTCATTGCATCTAGCCATTTATCAGAGTCTCTACTCTTAATGGCCTCTTGAAAGCTAATAGGATCATCATCTATTATGACGCTATCCTCAACTCCTCCGTCTACAAGAAAACTGTAGTACCTATCAGGGGCTCGAAGAATCCTATCAGACCTCCTAACGACTGGTTGGGAAACATCAAGTTCTGATTCTCCCACTGGTTCCGACACATGTTCTCGCATTAGTTCTCCTTCTAAGCTTTCGTCCAGTTCTACCACCTTGCCAACAGCTTCCTTCATAAGGAATTCCTTTTCTAAAAATGTGGCATGTTTGGAGACAACAATCTTTTGTGTCTTCAAATGGTAGAAGGTGTGACCTAATGAATGTCTCGGGTACCCAATGAACTTACACAAAGCAGATCTATCTTCCAGTTTGTCTGGATTACGCCGTTTGACATATGCAGGACAACCCCACACCCTTAAATGATTAAGGCTGAGTTTCCTGCCACTCTATATCTGATATGGTGTCTCTAGCATAGATTTTGATGGAACCTTGTTGAGAATGTAGATAGCAGTTTCTAGGGCGTAGCCCCAGAGGGAGGTTAGTAACTCAGCTTCACTTATCATAGATCGCACCATGTCTAACAAAGTGCGATTTCTTCTCTCTGACACACCGTTATGTTGAGGTGTATAAGAAGGTGTGACCTAAAAGAGAATCACATTCTCTTTTAAATATATAAGGAATTCATAGCTCAAGTATTCTCTTCCTCGACCAGATCAAAGAATCTTAATACTTTTGCCAGTCTGTTTTTCAACTTCATTACGGTACTCTATGAATCGCTCAAATGTTTCAGATTCGTGTTTCATTAAGAACACATGTCCAAACATAGAGTGATCATCAGTAAATGTAACAAAATATGAATATCCTCATTTGGCTAATGTAGACATAGATCCACATACATCAGTATGTACTAGACCCAAGAGTTCAATAACTCTCTTCCTTGGCTTACAAAAGGAGTTTTGGCCATCTTACCTTTGAGGCAAGACTCGCAAGCGTCGAATGACTCATAATTCGAGAGGCCCAAGGACCCCTCTTTATGTAACTTGCTAAGTCTCTTCTCTCCGATATGGCCTAGTCCCCTCATTATGTAACTTGCTAAGTCTCTTCTCTCCGATATGGCCTAGTCTACAGTACCAAATATAGGTTTCATTATAACATGATTCCTTACGTTTTCGTGTATTAACATTTAATACAACTTCAATATTCAAAGTGTACATACCATTGTTGACGGTCCCAAAACCTAGAAACTTACTATCAAAGAAAATGTTCATAACATTTTTGTTGGTCATAAAATTATAACCTTCTCTGGCCAAGGCCGAGACGAAGATTGCATAGGAAATTTGGGATATAGTAACATTGCTTCAGAAGCAAGTAATTTCCATTTACAAATGTGTGTTTGACGTCTCCCATGGCTACAACAGCAACATTTACTTTTAATTCTCATTCCATGTAACTGGTTACAGATGTGAGAGCCTGCACCGGTAACTAATACACATGCATTAGAAGTCACGGAAAGAATTACACTTTGTATGATTATAGAAGTTGAGGCATTAGAATGCCCTTTCTTCTTATGTTCCCATACTGCCTTTTCTAGTCATTATTATTATAACCAGTTGATTTATTCTTATCTTGGATATATTTAATTTCACCTGTCATGCTGCAAAGAATAGAACTCCTAATATTAGCATATGTTCATTATTATTTAAAATATAATAAGATTGGATTTTATCAAATTACATCCTCCCACTATGTTAAAGATTTTTACGTCGTAATAATAAATAATATATTATAATAGAAAATTTGTAGTAGATGGATCCAACCACACTGAGTCTCACAACCTTGAGTGTGCTCAACAAGTTGTTTAACTCAGCAGTCTGTAGACGAACTCTTCCTCAATCATATAAAATATGATTCCCTATATAATTTTACACCTAGCCACTTATGATCATGAGTGTGCTCATCCAAATCACAATGACTAGCCTAGTTAGACCCTAGTTTTCATGTCTAGCTTAACTTGTGCCGGCGCTCGGTGTATTTACGACACGACTGTTTGTGTCACGCCCCGCTTCCCAAAACGATGGAAGGGAGGAGTGACGAAGCTCCGCATGGGCCGGAGCTGTGAGGCTCGGACCCAATAAGCGTTTGTGAGGAAACCAAAGATAAAACAAACAAGTCCTTGCATATATAAAAATTCGTAACAACAGAAAATACTGAAAGGAAATGCATTCATTTTATTCCATCAAGATATCCAGAAGTACAAGAGTCTAACAAAGGAAGTAATGCCCAGCATGGCTACAACAGCATAAAAGAAACTAATGGTGCAAGCACCCAACCTAGGCAGAAAAGTAAACGGTGCTACGCACCCGAACTAGAAGGCAGAAACCTCTGAAAATCAGCAACTGAGAACCTCTAAAACTGATCCTCGTCTGGATCGTACTACTGGTCAGCAACGAACTCCTACTCCACGTCCTCTGGTACTGGCTCCGGGTCCACTAACTCTGTCTCGGTACCTGACGTACAAGCACCAAGAGAAAGTGGTTGTACGTCAGGCGAAGTCTGCAAGTAAACGTGAGAAGACTTTGCTGCAAGGTGTATAACAATTTAAAGATAACATTTTACTGGTTCTTTACGTTTTAATGATGCAATAGTTTGACCTATCTAGACAAGAGCAGAAGTAAGACAACACTGAAAGTAGACGGTACAAGTAGTAGTCGTAGCGCGTGCTACCGGCTACAAGACTGTACTAGATGGGACAAAACAAGAAGTAAAGCGAGTGTCACGAAGTTTCACGCCTTTCGGTCTGTACCGAGGGAACGCTCAACCTATGTACACGGGACGAGACAAGACAAGAATGTGTGTCATTAAGGTTCACGCCTTTCGATCTGTACCGAGGGAACGCTCAACCTTGTGCACGGGACGAGACGAGACAAGAATGTGTGT